>NDGN011368046.1:0-16445 GCA_002564285.1 Tympanoctomys barrerae | reverse complement strand
TTGTCATGACATACCAATTACTGCCATACTGTCTCTCAAGTAAATGTTTGTTTTTTAAAAAGGATAATAAATGAAAATAAAACACAAGGAAAAAACTAAGAGGGAAAATGACTTATACAAACTTTTTCACTGCCTTAAATTTATCAAGTGCACTTACTGCTTTTTCAACTAAAACTGCTTAGAATAAAAACAAACTAATAAACCTTCATCTACTGAATCTGGGCTCAATGCCATACACTGCACTGGGCAAATAGTGCACAGAAAATCATAGAAAAGCTACTATTTAGTAATGAATTGAATGGGACAAATTTGCAAAAGTTAATCACAACACAAGGAATTCTGACTTCCGAAAAAAAATTTTAACTTGAAGTCAATGAACTTCCACAATATCTTAATAGGAAAGAGTGTGGAGACATTAAAGTATATTGTGGAGTTTAAGTTATATAAGAAATACTTTGTCTTTTTTTCTGCCAAGTCAAGAGGTGGGAAACTAGGTGCTTGAGGTGTAAAATGCTGGCAATTTAAATTCCCAATCCTTGGCTCCTCTTCGACTTTAACCACAACTTTGCTGGACAGCTCCACAGAACTGAATGTCCCATCACATGGAACCTTTCATTTTCTTCCCTAGGAGTTTTTGCCAAAACTTGGAAATCAGCTCTGGAGGTGCTCGGAAGTTAATGTTTCTTAGCCAATGTCCACAAGAGACCATGGATAAATAGTTCATCTTCTTACATGCTTAAGAGAGACATTGTTCTAGAAGTTCACCCCCCTCCCTGTCAACTGCAGGGGTAGGAAATTTATACAATGCAGCCTTAAGCTGCCTTTTCTTCCTATGTCGCTTTCCTCTCTCCCTTCCTTCTATTCCTGAGGTCATTTCCCAGATCAATTAAATAGACCCAAATTCTTCTTTTAAGCTCTGGTTTTGTGGGTACCCAAACCAAGACAATATTTTTTAAAAAGAATTAAAATAAAAACATACAGTTTTAAACTATTGAATAAGCAAAACACTAGAGAATTACACCTTGTGTTGTTAATCTTTGTGCCAGCCCAAATTAATCCTAAATCTCCACTAAAAGTGACTATGATACTTTCTGCAAGAAAAGATTTCACAGTGTAATGGACAGCATTCAATCACAGACAGAGCCATTGTATTAAATGAAGCTTGTTCTGGGAAAGCTAACCTGTAGTTGCTCTTAGCAGGAGACATTTCAAATACTCACTAAATTCTCCTTAGTTTCACTTTACCTTGTTCTGCTTCATTATGCCCCAAGTAACACAGCAAATAATTCCCCTCGGCCCTTGCTCTTTATTGCCTTCCAAGTATGGAACAAAGTGCTTACCATTTCCTTCGTCACTGTCTAACTGACCTATCATTCCTCTTAATCTCATTCCATTCAGTCACTCTAATTATCCTGCTGTGATTTCCTCTTTGCTGTCTACATGTACTAAGGATTCCAAGTGCAGTATCATCAGAAAAGTAGAGTGCCTGAGACAGATTTTGGAAAGACTTCAATTTGAATAATGGCAACAAAGGAAAGAGAGTCCCTTTGTCCACCTTCAGAACCTGTGATACATTGCAAGAGCCTGTAATTTGTAAGCCATTTAATTTCACAGAGGAAACAAGATTTCCAGATGCCTCTCCATCCATTTCCAGTAGACTTTCTCAGATATACCTGTTCCTTTTGTGTTTCTCTTTTGATGTAGCTATAATTAAGGGCTGATTGCATCCCCAGTTGGCCTCTATGTTCAAAGAAAAACCCTAGTAACAAATCAAGATGATTGCTTTAACTGTGCACTTTTCTCTCTTCCTCGCTTCCCCAGAAGATGGCTGTATGGCCCCCAAGGCTCCCACCATTAAGATCAAGGAAGGCTTTATTCTTTTGGAAACGTTCATCAACCCCTTCCCCTCTCTACAGAATGGCTTCTTCCCCTCTCTACAGAATGGCTTCTTCTGGGCCTGGTTGTTATCTTTCTTTCCTTAAGATGCTCAGAGTGCAGAAAAGCCTGTTGACCATCACCTCCCACATCTGACCCCTGGAAAACCATCCCTTCTGTGTGTGTGCTCCATTCTGAGGCAACTTAGACTTGGAGATTCACTGAGTAGAGGTTGAATCTCCTATAAAGTATGTCTTGATCCTTTGATAAAAAAATAAGGAAATAAATCCTTAATACTTCTTAGTAATTTTTAATGTGGTAGGCCTTCTGGAAGTTGAGCCCCCTCCCCATCACCTACAGTATGGGGAATTCATATATTTATATAAGGAGACAAAAGAACAAATGTGCTATTTGACAACACTAAATTTTAGAAAAGGACTTAAGATGTGTGTTTTCTCAGTATGTATGATCAAGTTCTTGCTTCATGTGAATGATGCAATCTATTTTTGGAAATGTTCCCTCTGAGAGCTAGTCTGGGACCCTGCGAGGCACATGCATAAGTGAGAAAGGAACAAATGTCCACAGTGTGGCCACTCCACATCAGATACACTCCATCCATAGTGACTCACCTGACTGTCACAATAATCTCTCTTGTATATAATCAAACCAACCCTAAATGACCAGCTCAGCTTACTATAATCACAAATGAAAAAAGTCTGTCCACATTTTACCTCATTGCTCTACTTCCAAGTTACAAGTTTAACCGTGCTGTGTGGTCCGAGTCACTGTGGCCAGCATATAATTCAGATAAAAGTAGCCACTGATTCCTTGTTTGTCACTATTAAAGATGTGGATTGTTGGTAAACAAAAAAAAAAAAATCCAGATCTTCAGTATTTTTCCTCTTTAGAGAAATGGTGGAATGTGAACTTCTGCTACTTGCATTCCTCTGTGGAATGGCAGGAAATATTTTTCAGAAAATCCATTAGGAAAGTGTAACAAACACTGTTTATGGGTTGGTGACCAGCACTATGATTTCCAATCCACTACTCCTAAGCATCATCCTTCAGTGCATGCAGGAATTCGTTGAGAGTATAAGATGCACATCAAAGTCAGCTAATAGATTTCTTGGAAAGCTTCTGCTTTCTGAATGCGAATGCCACATGTTGTCTCTCTACTCCTGTTGCTGCCTTAAATGTGGTTGTAATGGTTGAAGTTCAAATAGCTGTATTTTGACCCTAAAAGAAAGGCCACAAAAATCACAGACACAAAAAAAATCACAGACATAGCCCTCGCTTGTTGAGAAACTGATATTATAAGAATAACAACAAACGTTTCTTTCATGAAGCCAACGTAATTGGATTTTCATCATTTGTAGCTGCCTGCATCGCTAACTGATAAGGCACAATACATTTCGCAGTGCAAGTCTTGGTTCCTGTAGGCAAAGTGATGTGTTAGCATAAGTTTCTACCTGAAAATCAGCCTAGAGCCGTGCTGTTCGAGGGGCTGTGATAATGGACATGTTCATCTGTCCCGTCCAAAATAGCAGCCACACATGACAACTGAACACTTGAAATATGGCTAGAGAAACTAAGGAGATAAACTTCTATTTTATTTAACTTCAGTTAACTCAAGTTTAAATATTGGTTGCTACAGTATATATAGCTAATGGCTACCACACTGGACAGCACAATGAAGGTATTTTTAGGTCATGACACACATGTCACATATTTGAGATAAGACACTAAAACTGCACTACCCTATTTGGGTCAACTGAATTGTCTTTTATTGTCTTAACTTATAAAATATATAGTAATCTTTCAATAATCCCAGCAATTTCAAAAATATTTTGGTAGCTTTTTTAGACAGTACTGATGCCAGAGAGAAATCTTCTACTAAAGGGTTTCCAGTGGTAAAACAGAATGTTATCTTGTTTTACTGAAAGGGCCTGGGTCTTTCTAGAATCAGCATGCTATGGGCTGAACTATATTCACCAGCATCACTGAATGTGATTATGCTTGGAGATAGAATTTTGAAAAGGTGATTAAAGTAAAATGAGGTTATATGGGTAGCCCCTAATTCCATACTCCTGGTGTTCTTATAAGAGGTTAGGACACAGACTGAGTCAACTGTGGATGCAAGGGAGGAGACAGCCATCCACACGCCAGAAAGAGAAACCTCAGAAGAAACTAAGCCTTTCAACACCTTGATGCTAGACTTTTCAGCTGCCAGAATTATAAGAAAAATAAATTTCTGATTAAGCCCCACAAGCCTATGGCATCTCATTAGATCAGCCCTAGCAAACAAATGTGTTATGTCTATATATATATAGAGAGAGAGAGAGAGAGAGTCTCATTATGCAGCTCAGACTCATAGTGATCTTCCTATTTTCAGCCTCCCCAGCTCTGGGATTACAGGCATGTGCCACCATGCCTGCCTGGTCTCGATGGCCAGCTCAGCGTGCCCGGGGGAGGGGCCGGCGCAGTATGTAGTGCCAGGGATCGAAACCTGGTCCCTACGCTTGCCTAAGCAGGTGCTTAGTCCATTGAGCTATCTCGCCAGCCCTGCCAAGTAGCTCCTGAATCAAAGGAAGATGATCTGTTTTGGGAAAACTTAACTGAGATTAAGAAAGGAGACTAGCAAGTTTACGGGCCAGGTGGGTTTTGTAGTCAGACTCTGAAGCCTGCACAATTCACCTCTATCAAGTTATCTGCTCAGTTAATGAGTTGTATATGAAGGATAGCCAGATAGTTCAGCAGAATAAATCACTTGCTTAGGCAGAGCGCAACAGCTGGAGTTCGATCCTGGGTGTGTTATGCCAGCCCCACCCCCGGAGCGCACTGAGACTGTGACTGACACTGGGCCTGGTGGTGAGCTCTTGTAATCCCAGTGCTTGGGAGGCTGAAAACAAGAGAATCACTATGAGTCCAATCTACATAGTGAGACCCTGTAGACCTTTGTACTAAATTAAAAAAAAAATAGTAGTGTGTACAAATTTGTTAGTAACAAAGCTAAATTGAATCCAGATAACTGGCTCAGGATTCCTTCTTGATTCCACCGTATATTTAAACAGTTTCTTCAGTTTTCTTATTTTTTATTAGAAATACATTGCAAAATACTTTTAAATTCTAGATTCCATTCAGAAATATGAGCTTTGTTTTGCAGTTTTAAATCCACTGGCTTACAAATTTGGCTAACACTTAATCCACTGGAGAGGTAGAGACTTGTTCCTTTCATCTAGAAGGTGGTAGTGATAACGGCTACCTTTTCTATTATGTCATGCTGTTTTAATAATAAAAATTGCATGACAAAATACTTTGAATTTCACCATATTTTAAAATAACATTATTGAAATTTTATTCTAGCTAAAAGATAAGGCACATTTTTACTAGTTATGATGGCTTGAACAAAGCCACTGTATTGAAACAGATAGAAAAAGAAATAACTTATTTTAAATTCAAATTGAATACCAGAACTATTTATCTCAAAGAAAATGTCCGTGAACTCTCAAAGAAGTTTAGACGGAACAGTTCCCCACACTTGTGTTTATGCAGCCAGGGTAAGGTTTCCACGTCTGGCCAAGAATCAGTTGATCTGTAGCTCATTTTTCCCTTGATTACAAAATGACAGGAAAAAAATGCTCATGTACATCTGATCTGGTTTTAGTGACTTCAGATAAACATATAGTATAAATTCTGAGAAGCCACTTATAAAAAAGTCTAAGAAATCATCTCCTGGATCCAGAGAAGAGTCAGCCAATCTGATTTTTTTTTTCACACTGGAGAATCATCCATAGGAATAAAACAACTTTATGGCTTCCTTATCTTCTTTACAGAAAGATTATGAGCACCAAGCTTTTTATCTCCAAGTTTGTTTTGGTCTTCATGAAAGAATTTGTACAAGAATATCAGGACAAATGTTTACCAGCGAATTACAGCCAAAGTTATATATTGGGTGTGCTCTGTGGAGCAGCCATATGCTGTGTTCTTAATGCTTTACTACTAAATTTATTTATATGTATCAAGTTATGCTATTTGCTTATCAAAATTCAAGAAAATGAAATCCATTTGATAATTACAGTTGAAATCAAGATAACATTTACAGTATTTTATCAGCTTCTGCTTCTGATTTATTTGAGTATCTCTAAAAAGAAAAATCTAAACTCAATATACCAGACTTAAATTTTTGAATTGCTAGCATGTTAAATTTTTGAGAGTCCACAAGTGGAAAATACCACTCCATGAAACTTCATTTGATGAGCTAAATTACTGAAGAGATTGCATTGAAGCACCTCTTAAAATGTGTGTATAAATTGTGCATGAAACAAACGATTTTTGTAGTTAGACTTCAGTCCTAGTCCCAAGATACCTCATTATGTGTATGTAAATATCTCCAAACAGAAAAAAAAATGGAAATTTGAAGCCCTTCTGGTTTCAACAATTTTAATAAACAATATGCAGTCTGTATGATAATCTTTTAAAATCATAATTCACATGTAAATAATATCAGAGATATGAACCTGAATTGAAATAGGATACATATAAACTGAAATGCTTAAAAATATAGTGAACTCTTTAGAATCAGGGGATTTTTGTCCTCTGACAGAGTCCTAAATCTACAAGGTAGGGCCTGACTCTCCCCCAAAATTATTTATTTATAATTATTAATTTATAATTGATTATTTAACTGATCTATTAATTAAAAGAATACTGATAGGAAGTATAGATTTTTCTAGTAATATCTAAAAACATTCTGTATTTCTTCTTGCAAATAAATTATGCAGGAAGAACCAACAATGAAGTGTTTCAGTTGTCCTTATCTCTCAGTTTCAAACTTCCCTTTCTGGACTTTTATGTGCTTCTGGACAGGGACTCTGCAAACAACATTTCTGAACTGTGGTTTGACAGTGCGTAGACTTTCCTCTAAAACAGAGTACTAGTGAGTGAATGCTAGTCTAGAAGAAGCTTGCTTGTCTGCAGCTCCTGTAAGTACCATACCACCCATACTTCTTCACTCCAGCAGTAGGGGTTTCTTCCTTAGCAGCAGCTGAATAGGTCTGCACTTTCACCAATACTTGCTGACATGGTCCATTTATTTGTTTCCCTTGGAGATAACAGCACTACACAGAGTAGCCTTCTGCTGAAGACTGGATCCCAGGCCCATAGAGATCTTTCTCCAATCTCAGAGAATCCAACACACCAAGCAGTGTCTCTGCCACAGGGAGCTGAATTTCAGCTTTAACTTGTCCTCTCTAAGTTTCTAGGCTTTTCTAATCCCAGCCTCTCCCCTTCACTTTCTCAGATGTAGGGGTAGTCCTGCTCCTCAAACTTGACCATGCCTAAGAATCACCTAGAGGAGTTGAAGATCAAAGCTCCCTGGGACCTACCACGAGAGATTCTGATTTAATGTGTCTGTGGTATAACTTGATTCTTCCTCTCTAGCAAGTTGGAATTAGCTTAGCTCTTGTCATTTGACTTTAGTTCAGTATTGAATTCCATGCCTATAAATCTTGTCAACATGACTGGATTGAGACTCTTGGATAGGTAGTGGGACCATGAGTTCGCCATGCACATCTGTGGATTAACTCACTGATGCCCATAGCTGAATGTGCTATTGGGAGACAGGGCACTGGAGCATGATTTTTGGGGGGATGTCACTCTCACTGATGCTTCTCTATGTGTTTCTTCTAGGATGCCATGCAAAAACATGCTTCACCATTTTTGTCCACTGTGATGTTTTTAAGTTGGAACCAGCCAACTATGATCTTAAAATCTCTAAAACTTAAATCCAAATTAAATTTCTACTTCTTTAAATTGTGAGTATCAGGTATTTTTTTCTTAGGAACAAGACAGTTTAGCCATACAAGTTCCTTAGCAAAAGGAAACAGGGTGTGACTAGTCCATAACAGTCAGCAGCATTGTGATTAACTGAATTATGATTGACTATGGAAGGCTTTTTTTCATCCATAGTTTCATTTCACTATCATAGAATTTCATATTGGCTCAAAAGTCTGCTATAGATCACCATTAAGGCAAAAGAGTTCACTGCACACACAGAGGTGTGGGATGAATTCTTTGTATTAAGAAATCAAGTAGGAATCCTGGGTATTTGTGCTCTCATTTCAAGTCATGCCAGAGAATAACAGCCCCCCCCCCATGGAAGTCTAAAAAGAAGTTCACTTCTTTAAACACAAGACTAATACTGCTCCAAAACAAACATGAAGTATAGATTGTTATTAAAAGATTTCAAACTCAAAAGTCTCGTGACTGGTCTGGGAACTTGGAGGAATCTTATTGGGATGAAATGAATAATTTTGAATACCCAAGTCACTCTAAAATGCTCTTCTCAGTGACAGAAGTTTGCTCTCCTCTGTCTGGGTAGGGAAGCTGGCCCTTGAGTGGGCTGTAACCCCATCTAAAAATCTTCCTGGCACAATGCTCGTTGTCTTCAAGGCTTATGCCCTGCAGGAGGAGGCCTATTTTTCTACCAGTCCTGTGTTCCTTCTAGTCCCTAACTACTCTGTGTTCACTGCATAGTGTAAAAAGGGGCATTTTTACCCAATCAGTTTCTTTACTTGGGTCTAGTGGTGGCGAACTTAAGGCACATAGGCCACACTGGTGTGCAGAACCCTCTCTGTTGATGTGAGGGCCAAGTATGTGAGTTTTTTCTAAACTAAAACTTTGATATTCAGATGAATTGCACCGTTAGCACTTTGCAATAAGTAATTGTGTTTGCAGTTGGAGTTTGGGCCCTGGTTCTATAAATGGTTCACTATCACTGGCTGAAGGAGAATTAATGTTGAATAATTAGTATGGAACATCATAAACCTAATTGGGTGGTAACTTCATTGCAATTGTTCCAAAAATAATATTTATACTGGAGCAAGTTATACACATTGCTGGTTCCTGGTTTGCAGCTATAGACTTAACAAATGTCTTTTCCTCTGTACTAATTTGTAAAGGTCATAAGAAAGGAAAATCTATTTATACTTGGAAGAGCCACCGGTAAGTCTCAGAACATCAACTCTCAGTTCACAGTTGTAGCATGCTCAATCTGTAAGAATCTGATCTTCTTGACATTTCAAGAATACAGAAAGCAGAGGAATGGCCCACATAGACTCCACATCCTAATCCCCAAAAGCCTTTGAATACATTGCCTTACATATCAAATAAAACTTCACAACTATAATTAAAGTATTATATAATGAAAAGGGAAATCCTCCTGGATGAAGCAGGAGGGTTGGCTTGGCTTGGTGTGATCACAAGAATTCTTATGAGAGAAAGATGGAAGGGAGAGACACAGTGAGACAGAGGACACTAAGCCAAAGTGAGAAATCCATGAATGAGAGGGAGATTGGGAATATCTATTCTGCTGGTTTTTAAAATGGAGTTAGAACCTGAGCAGAAGAATGCAGGTAACCCAGCGAAGCTGAAGAAAAGCAAGGAAGTAGCTCTTCCCCCAAAGCTTCCAGAAGGAACAGAGCCCTGCCAACACCTGCAGTTTAGGACTTCCGACCTCCTCTAAAATTTCTAAATTTGTTCTGTTGTAAGAAGTTCATCATAATTAATTATAGCTGTGAGAATATATATCTATATATCTATATCCATATGTGTATCTGTATATATCTATAGAGAACTCTATAGATAGAGTGTGTGTGTGTGTGTGTGTGTGTGTGTGTGTGTGTTTGCTATAGTTTGGATTTCAAATGCCCCCTAAGCAAGCAAAGATTTCTGTCAAAGTTCTGGTCCCCAGATTTCTGGTTTAGAGTTGGTATAGACTGTAGGAGGTGAGGTCTATTAGGAGGTCTTTAGTCAAGAATCAAGAGCATTGCCCCAAAATGATAGCCGAATTCTAGGCGCTTCCTCTTCTGCACTCTCACTTAACCATCAGGAGGCAAGGAGTTTCCTCCTCCATTCTTTCCACAACAGTAGCCTGACACATACCCAAAGCAACAGGGCCACCTGCTCATCGAATAAAACCCCTAAATGTGTCAGCCGAGATAAACATCTTCTCTTATGTTTATTTGCTCAAATATTTTTATAGTAACAAAAAGCTGATGTAACACAATATAGTCATCCATTAAATTTACTATGCTGATTGAATTTGATGAGCAAAAAATCACAAGAATATTACATGCCTTAATGGGACATATTGAATCAGAAAAGAGGAGATAAACCCTATGAAAATATCAGACTCATTGCACCAGTAGTTTTCCATAATATTAAATCCTAATAGCTACTAGCTGCCTCTGTAGTAATTATAGTGCTTACCACTTTATATAGTTTGCATAAAATGAAGTATTATACAATTTTGCTTTCTTGGGGGGGAACTTGTTTCCTAGAATCCATGTAGCATCTTTCTAATTTAAATGCAGGTTGACATTTTATTGTCAACAGAATTTTAGTTTTACTATCAAGACTCCTATAATGCAGAGTTAAAATTCTAGTTTTTGAGTTTGTAAACTTACTAGGAATAATTAAGTGCGGTTTAATAACCCTAGAATATATTTGAAACATGATGTAAATTAATATTATAGGTAAACTTTCTAACTACTTAAGAAGAGATTAGTTTAAGTAATAAATGTCATTTAAAAATAAATACCTTCAACTAAGCCCTGATTTTCTGAACTTTTGCAATTGTAAAAAGATCATGTACAATGTAGCTAACATAGTCTCAAAATCAGGAGACTAGTATGTCAAAACTACTTAGTTCAGATCTAAAAACTGAATAAGGACTCTCCTCCCTCTCCTCTCTCCTCGCTCTCTTTTTTCTCCTTTCTCCACTTTCTCCTCTCTATTCCCTCAATAAGGATCAAACCTGGAGTTTTGCACATACTAAGCAAGTGTTGTACCACTGATTCTCACCCCTTTAGCCTATGTATGATTTATCAGTTCCCTCCTCTCTAAAATTCTATAATATAAACCATAATTAAATTTGTATTAAACATATAATAATAATAAGCACTCTGAGATCCATTCTCTGGAACACATATTTGGAGAGGCTAGGGTTTCCACATTCTAATAACTTGTACTCTGAACTCTAAAATAATGTAACAAAAATTAAAACTTACATAACTATGAATAAACCATCAGAGAAAAAGTTGCCATGCAATGAAATTACTTGCCAAAGGAAGTAGTAGTAATCTAAATGAAATTAAGGCAATGGGAAAGCAGGAGGAATTAGGATTTGAGCTAGATCTTCAAGGAAGGAAAGATGAGAAAAGCATATATCATTCTAAAGAGGTTGAATGAAAAGGTGAATTTTTTATCTCCACTGGGAGTCACTTGAAGATTAGAAAGATTAACACTGCACAACTCTAGACCCAATTGTCTGAAATGTCAAGTTGTGTTCCAAACAGGTTTCCAAGAATCAAGGGTCCTCAATTCTACAATGAGAAGTTCAGCAACATCCAGTATCTTTGGAAAATAACACATGATCTGATTGCAACAACCACAGAATAACAGAAAGTTTCTAATATTTCTTTTATTATGGGCACCTACTTTTTAAGTTTTTTTTAAGCTTATATAACCACTGAGGTTTACATTTTGTAAAAGAAAAAAAAAGGCATAATATAATGGGCTAATCATTTATTGCTTGATCTACAATCAGGCCTAGAAGTCCAGATCCACCGGGATTCTTGGATTTCCAAGTCCCTTTTGCTCTAAAATTCTATGGCAATATAAAATCTCTGCTAGGCCAATATAAGAGCAGTTAAGCAGAACTCCATCCCTCCACTTCTAATCCCAATGCTATATTTAGGCTCACTTCTCTCTCAAACTAATTAAAATCCCTGACTCTTTTAGGGAAGTTTGATCCACATATCTTGTAGAGGTAGAAATGTAAAGAAACATAAAGAAAAATAGTTCTGAGTCCATGTGGTCCCATCTGTATGCAAATCACAAAACAGAATGCAGAACACTTAACACCAATAATGGCAGAATTATTAAAGAAGTAAGTAATTTCCTTTCCTGACACCATTTTCATGACCCTTGTCAAAACAGTCTCAAGCAAGTTACTTAAGGCCTAAAAGGCTTTTGCAGAGAAATAGCCTCCCACCTAAATACAAATCCACTCAAGTGCTCAGGGGAAAATTTTTGAGTTTTTTTAAAAAGGTAACTTTACCATCAATCTTGACCCACTTTTGAAACTTTGTTATTCCTTTAGAACTTTTCACTGTGAGCTGCATGGAGGTGACCGTGCCAGGACCCCAAAGATAACCTTTTCCTCTTTTCAAATTCAGTCCCGCACCTCACTTGAAACAAAATCACTTTTCTTGTCTTCTTTTAAATACATTAAGTTGGGCTAAAAAGAGTTTTATGATGAAACTAAAAAAAAAAAAAAATTCAGGGTCTGTAAGTGTAGTTCAGTGGTAAATGTCTGCCTAGTGTATGCAAGGTCCTAGGTTCAATGTTCAGTATAAAAGAAATAAATAAATCCAAGAAAAAAATGGTCACCACACACCTTATAAGTTATACTTTTTCTCTCTTGAAATATTCACTTTACTCAGCCGTCACCAGTGCCTAATTCATTCTATGCCTGTTAAAATACAAAATCATAATGCATCTTACTTTTCTCATTGCTGAGACAAAATACTCAACACTCACAAATTGAACAAAGAAAGATTGATTTTAACCTACAGTTTAAGAAAGTTTTATTATCCATCAGCTGACTCCAGGGCAGGCCAGCATGGCAGAGGGTCAAGGTAGAGGAGAAGCAGGCTATGGCACGGTTAGGCAGGAAGCAGCACAATAGTAGGCAGCAGCAGAAAGCCCCCTTTCCCTTTCATCCCATTCAGGGTATAACCTTTTTGAGTGGTGCTGCCCACATCTAAGGGGAGCCTTCTCATTATGCTAGGCCTTCCCAGAACTACCCAGGACCAGAATAATCAGTGGACTAATTCATAACTACATACCCTTAATCACAATATCACACTCTCCACATCCAACCAGCTCTTTAAAATACCACCTACAACTACACAAGGTTTTGGGGGACATAGCTACAAGCCTGTAATTCAGCCTCAGATATTCTCCAATCTCTCTTTTTTCCTCTTTCAAAGCTACACTGTTGCCTGAGAGTGCTATCGAACCAATCTTGCTGAGGAAATAAATAGCTAGGAGACTTGGTAGGCAACACAACATACATATTCTACTATGAGTTTATTCCCAACAGTGAAAGTACAAAGATCTAAGTTTTTACCCCTTACTTGCCAACAGTTAAATCTATTCTATCATAAATTAATTATTAATGTTCTTGACTTTGCACCAAAAAACTCTCAGAAAGAAATTATACAACTATGCAAAGTAATCTTTTAAATGTCATGGATTTTTAAAACTGGGACGCACTCACCACTCCCCCACCAAAATCAGAATACAGGCAGTAAGCTTCGTCTCCCTTCAGCTCTTTTCTGCTTTCTGAGTCATCATGGTGGCACTGCACAGATGTAGCCAAAGGTGCAAGTTTCTCTCAAAATTGAGACTAAAACATTCATCACAGTTACAAATCCTTCCTGCAATCTGATACTGGGAATGACATGCGACATTAATCTCTTCTTCCCTCTAGGGCTTGCCAAAGATCAAGACAAAGTTTTGACTGTAAATGTTTCTCAGTGTTGATACAGCCTGGAACTTTCTGTGTGCATCCAAGAAAGAAGGAAAGCTCTCTTTTGCTTCTAAAAAAATAAAATGGGTGTTTTTCACGCTCGGGGCCTTACTCCTGAGAATCAAGTTGGAAAACATCATTTTGAAAGGCACATTCAAAGACAGGTACAATCTGTGAAAGAAAAAATAGCTGCTAGAAACAAGTAAATAATTTTATACTTTGGATCTTTGAAAACAAGATAAAAGTATATTTCAGGGAACAAAATCCATGCAACTCAGAAAAATTGAAGTCAGTTATGTACTTTATTTTTTGATACTCTTCTCAGAAAAGGGGTCTGGGGCTCCTTTTTTTTCAATATTTCACTGGCAATTACAGAAGTGGGATTTTTTTCCTTCATAATTTACCTATAGAAACTATATTTCAAGTAAGTTCCAGTGGCCTATACAGTGAAAGCCAAGTTGCTTGCTATAGTTGATAGAGATTTTTGGGATCTGATCCCAGCATGCCTTCCTTGCCACATCTAACCACCATTCCGTATGCACTTTTTGCTCTATTAGTGGCAGTATCAACAATTTCTCCCATTAAACCTTCTCTCGTGTCTCTACAGAGATATTCCTTGATTCTTTTGAAGTGGTCATGTTCCTCCCATCTTGCAATGTAGCTAAGTCTTCTCCCAGACATAGGTTTCATCTGTTGGATGTTTTTTCTGGCTCCCAAGGATGAATCAAGTTCTTCTCTGTTCTCCTTGTTTTCTGTCCTGTTTATTTTAAGATACACACTCAGTGGCATTAGGATAGGGAAGCACCTAACAGCACAATGACTTTAAGTCAGTTCTTCAAAATGGATTTTCCCAGAAGGGACTGAATTTATAGAGATATTTAAAAGAAACTATACTGCCCTTTCTCTATTCTCACAGATTGTGAAGCTAGCAAGAAGAGTCTGAGATTCACCCCTCCCTCTCTACACAGGAAAGACTCAGGACCTGAGACCCCCTGGAACATCAGAACACAGTAGGACCCTGGCTAAGGCCTACACCACACATGATAGGCAGGCAGAACTAAAGACACTGAAATATCCCATGAAACATTAGCAATACACAGCAACAAGTGATCTCTAACCTTTATTCGCCCTCTTTCTCTCTTTTTCTCTTTCAGCTATCTCACTTGACATTATTATACTTTCATGTGAGTAAACACTGTCTCTTCTCTTTCTGGTTACTTCAAAACTCCCAAGCCTTCTCTTCTAATCCTTCCCTCCTGTGCCCTAAAAATAACCCAAAATCTGGATGTTCATCCTGTGCTCTCCAAGCTTGCTCCTACTATATTTAACCTTATTCATCTCTCCATTCTGTAGCCTACCCTCCTCAACCTTCCACACACTCACAAACAACAGATTAAAATCACTCCACTAGGTAGAAAATCACTGTAGACAATTTTGTGGTATAAGTTAGATAACAAAATATTTCAGTAGACTTTTCTCCTATGGCTATAGATATCAGATTAATAGTTGCCACAGTCCATCACTAGCCTGGCTGTACTTGAGCCTGTTGTTATTGCCAGAAAAACCATTTTATCAGGGATGTCATACATGTTATAACCAGTGTTTACCCCTATATTACAGCACTGCAATTGTAAGGGGTCAAAATCATCACCATAATCCAGTATTGAAGGAATGGGCCCTAAGTCAAATTGATACCAATGCTTCAGACTTAATATATTGGGTGTGTAGCTTCTTGGGATATACAAAGAGACTAAGAACCAACTACATCTAAAAGACATCCAAAGGAACAGACACTGCCTAAAAAAGCCTCAATACCAGTGATGAGAGTAACTAACATAAAAAATCTACAAGCATCAACACTAAAAACAAAATAAAATAAAATTAAAAAGGACAAGATAAAGAATCAAAATGCAATTGCAAATTCTCAACCCATGCAGGACAAGTCCAGAGCACAAAGAGATAGGGAAAATCAGGAGCCAACAAACGAAACTCTGAAATGATAATGGAAGTGAAACAACAAATGGAAGAGGCCATAGAATAAAATAATTTCTAAATTGCAAATAGAAAGCAGACAGAAATAAACAAATAGAGGAGCTCAAGAAAATGACAGAAGCAATGAATGTGATAGACAAGAAATGGAATAATGGAACAGATTCAAACAGAAATGCAGGAGATTAGAACCCCCATTGAAAGTATATGCTGCAGATTAAATGAAGGCAAGCATAGAATATCAGATCTAGAAGACAGGAACATGACTAGCGACTAGAAAAATAAAACTATCTTAAATACAAAAAGGATAACCAAAGACCAATCCAACAGCTACAGAATGAAGAAAAGAAGAACAACATAAGATTGACTAGAATAAATGAGAAATCTAGAGACAGCACAAGAGGTATTAAGCATCTTTTCAAAGAAATAATTGCAGAAAACTTCCCAAACAATAGAAATTTTGATGTACAAGTAAATGAAGTATATAAAACCCCAAATATCCATAATCAAAATAAATCTACATACCAAGGCATACAATAATCAAGATTCCAGAAATTCAGCACAGGAACAAACTATTAAAAGCAGCTAGAGAAAAGAAACATATCGCCTCTAAAGGAAAGACATTAGAATCACAGCAGATTTCTCAACCAAACACTCAGATCCATGAGATCTTGAAGTGAGGTATTTCAAGCCCTGAAGGAAAACAATCTTAAACCCAGATTCATGTACCCTAAAAAACTATCTTGCTAAATTGATGGATAAATAAGATACTTCCATGTCAAAATACAACTGAATAAATTCATGAACACCAAATTAGCTGTACATAATACTCTGAAAGACATATTGGAAAAAGATAATGAAGACCACAAACACATGAACAAATTTAGCAAAGAAATAACAGAACTGGACCAGAGCTTGAAACAAAAGGACTTGGTGGACATATACAGAGTGTTCCACCCAAACAAAGCTGAATACACATTTTTCT
>NDGN011368039.1:0-10420 GCA_002564285.1 Tympanoctomys barrerae | reverse complement strand
TGTGCTTTGCTAAGCTTGTTCTAAGTAGGAGCTTTAGGCCACTGAGCCATCTCACCAGCCCCTCACTTTCCTTTTAGTTGTGTTATACCTTTCAATTTTTATTTTTTCTTTTGTGTTCTTACACTAGGGAGACTATACAATATTTATACATGATATTATATATATATATTTGTATATACAAAATAGCATAGATATACAGCTGCTTTCTCTTAGTTTAATGAGAAGAAAGATTTGTACTAATGCTTAGGCAAGATATCATGTCTGCCTCTTGCACTATGAATAACTACTATGAAGACAACAATATGCAATGTATTAATTATTGTAACGGTCCTACCAACCTGTTTTGAAACTGCTCATTGCTATTTCTTTCTTAATAAAATGAATTAAAAAAGGAGAAAAAAGTGCAATAAAAACAGCTGCAATATTCAGAAGTATGCAGAATGCCTGTGATCTACTCTCAAATGAGTTAAACAGAAACACAAAATGACCTGGGTGAAGCCTTAACAGGTAGATGAGCCAGGAAACAGGAGTGGATGTCTTTGAACAAATGCTACAATTTTTGCCCTGTGGGAACTCACTTTAAAATGTCTACAAATATGTGGAATTCGCGAAGAACAGAAGTTTGTTTCTGACTGTTCTGGAGCCCAGAAGTTAGTCTGGTACAATACAGCTCCTTTCAATGTACGATTATGAGTGGTCTTTCTTTTGCTCTTTTGAACCCTGTCCTCTCCCCAGCATTCTGCAAGGAGCAGGCATTATCTGTGGGAGTCTTTCCTTCATATGCACTGCAGCATTGCTGCCCGGTAGAGAGGCTAAAAGGGAGAGCCTGGCACTGCTACTGTCCCCTCGTGAGTCCCCCACACTGTTCTAGTTTCCTCCCCCAAAGCCTCATGCTGTCATGGGTGGGCATCTAGAGCTTTTGATTGATTTGTGGTCCCAAGCTGGGATTATGGGATTATGGGTCTGAGGGCTACACCACCCTGGACTGGGTACCCTGAATACAATATAAGGGATGGAGAGAGGCTTGCTCTTTCTGCTCCTCCCCCTTTTGCTCTTGTTGCTTTTGCTGTTTTTCTCTGCCATGAACTGCTGCCCTCTGCCATATGTCACTCTGCCTTGGAGCCAACTGAGTATGGACTGACACTTCCAGACACTGTGAGCTAAGTGAACTTTTCCTTCCTTAATTTTTGGCCTTGGGTATTTTGTCTCAGCAATCAGAGAAAAGTAACCAAGAGACACACTCAGGCCCCTGAGGTTCTGCGGTCCCAGGAAGTTGGCCTACCCTGAGGGCTCTGTTTCCTGCTCTTACCAGTAGTCAAGCTTGGGTGTTATTCTTTTCTTTTTATCCATCCCTGTTCTTCCACAGAATCTGAAATCACTTAGAGCCAGATTCACACACAGAATTGTGTGCACTTGGTCTGTAGCATCCTTAAGGTATAGCTTCAGGCCTGGTGGGAAACCCTGCCTAAGGATGCTCCAGTCCTGGCACAGAACTTAGTCATGTTAGTCTTCACATGCAGGCAACCTGAGTGCCTCCTCCTAAGCCTTGACACCACCTTCAGATTACTAGTAACACCCTACTATGTGAGCACTGTGGGAGCAGTTAGAAGATTGTATTACTAGGGAAAATGACAGGAAGAATCTGTGTTCAGTAGAGATGCAGTTTTCTCAGTCGTTCCCCACTCACCCACTCTGAGCCTGGGCACAGGTTCCATGGACTCACAGGGTTGCCTGGGTCCGGCTGAGGGCAAGACAATTGCTGTGGGTTCCCCTGATGTTTGGAACTCTGCTGTTTTGTTCCAGACCTTCCTGTGCTGATAGCGTCAGTTCCCCAGGCATGATTGTTCCGTTTCTTGTCCAGTGAGATCATCAAATGGCTCTGCTCCTTCTGTCTCTGGATGTCCCTGTGTCCTGCCTGGATGCCAACTTTGGGAAGCACTGAATTCCCTTCTTGTCAGTTTCCTGCCTGCTGAGGGCCCTGCGGGACGAGGTCATCATTGTTCCTGTTCATCTAAGCATCGTTATGTGTGCAGATCTGGACCATGCTTTGAAGGAGCCAAGTGTGTAAGGTAGCAGCTGCCATTTGGAGGCTCTTCCGCTTCTGCAGGTTCTGGCATAAGATGGCATGCACAGCCCTGAAGCCCCCAACCATGAGCTCTGGCTTGAAGATGGCCTGCTCTGCAGGTCCCTGTGGGCCATGGCAAAAGTGCTGGGTTTTCCTCCTAAACAATGGCTCTGAGCTGGAGGAAGTCCTTATCCAGCAGGATGCCTAGCCTCAACTAAAAGGGCTCACCTGGCCACACTGGACACCAAGGGCAGCCTGACAATACCCAGCCGGCCAGTCTCCTTGTTCCCTGTGGCATCACTAAGACCTGGGTCATGAGATGGGCAGCAGCCTCCTTGGCTTTGTGCAGATGGCACCCCTGGCACTGGGTCTCCGTGGTCCTGGTGCCTAAGTTCTACCCAAGAACTCGAGAGCAGCCCAAACTGTGGAAGCCACTGACCGCTCCCTGGGTCTGTGCATTGTCCAGCAGTGAGCTGTCACGCAGAGGGCACCAACACAACCCCAAGAGCCCCACAACCCACTGTGTCTGGGCTTGTGTCCCTGGAAGAGCCATGGGGCGTGGCCACACCTGTGCAGACCATGGTGACATCTCTTTGCCACCCACACCCCTCTCCCTGTGTCTCTATACCACACACACACCCCAAGTCCTATCCCCAGGAGGCAGCCAAGAGACCCCAGGCTCCCTAAAGAAGTGAGCACCTTGGGAGCAAATAGTTACTTCAGTGACTGACAAACCGGCTGGGGGACAAGTGGGCCTTCCCTGCTAGCAACTTGACTTTTTTGATGTAGGTTTCTTTATTTTTTTAGAGATAGGTTTGGTACCATACTGCTAGTTATTAGAAATAATACAATTTCCTAAAAGTACCTGTTAGTGGCAACTTTCCAGGTTGCTGTAGTGGACTCAAGAGAGGACCAAAGAAAGGAAACTGTAAGCCATGCTGCTCTGTGGGGCAACCGTGAGACCTTATTTCACAGCACTGTGGTCTGCCCTTCTGGACCCAGCACAGGGACTAAGGAAAGCCCTGGTCACTCCAGGGAGCCATGCTCAAGTCTTCCTGTGTCTTCTGCAGCCTCTTGGGGACTCCACAGCCAGGCTGGGACCAGCGCTGGGCTCGCCACACAGGCAAAGCTGGGGCCTCCTGCAATGCCTGACCCAAAGTGGCCTTTCAGAGGGACTGGGGGCTGGGTCTGGCCTTGAAAGAATGCAGCCTGGCCTGCAGGTCCCTGAAACACTGAGGGTTCCTGCACTTCCACCTTTCCTGGAGGGTGGAGGGGGGCTTGCCTTGGAAAGGCACCCTTAAAAGCAGTACCCTTTTTATAGAGGTTTGGGGAGCACATTCTCTGAAGGAGACCTGTGACCAATCCTCCTCTGGAGGAAGGAGGCAGAGCGTGCATTTATTGTGGCCAGATTTTGTGCCCAGGAATGGGTGTTCACGTGCGTGGGCCAGCCCTGCGATGCATGCCTATGTGGATGGAATGTCTGAATGCATACGTATGCATATAAGCACACCACATTCCTACCCGAAACCTCACAGATGACCCACACAGATTTTCTTCTCCGAGTCCTTGCAGAAAAGTTGGCCTGGCCACCTTTAAACCTCACCCTACCGACTCCACCCCTCTCCCTCCAGTTCACGTCAGCTGAGGAGGCCTCCCCTGCTCCCAGACACTTCCTGTCTGTTCTGGCCCAGGGCCATCCTCATGCCTACTAGTCATGTCCAGTACCTGGCACCACACTGCAGGTTCCTGGAAATAGCTACACAGGGCTGGGCAGTGGATGACATTCCGGACTTCTTCCTGTCAGCAGTTTTGCAAAGTTAAATGCTAGTAGCGAGGGTTCCACGGTTGTGACACACATCCCAGGAGAAGGCAGGCAGTGCTGAACCCAGAGATACCAAGCGCATTGTCACTGGGCAGGGACAGCCATGCTCATGGAAGATGCCACGCTTGTGGGCAACCTGAGACAGAGGCGCTGAAAAGGTGGTGGCAGTAGCCCTCAGACCCACGCTGGCATTGGGATCCCTGCATATCCCCATTCCTGTCCATGAGCGCATAGTGGAATCCCGGGTCCAAGGATCCTGATTTGGGCATCCAGCTGTCTGTCTGCTACAGCCTGCCGGGTATTTTTTTCGGAACCAGGATTGAACTCAGGCCCTTGCGCTTGCCAGGGAAGCACTTATTCTACTGAGCCATCTCCCCGGCTCCCAGCTTGTCGGTTGGGAGTGACTTAGAGTCTCATATTTTCACCACAGACTTTAAATGTGATCATCTTTTAAAGATGTGAGCTGTTAAAATAAGCTGCCCTTCAAAGGGGGAGGTGACAGGCCAGGCGTGTGCTCATGCCACAGCCTGCTTCTTGGGGCCACTGCCAGTGCTGGGCTTTACAAACTTACAGAAACCCAGCTTTGTGCCTTGAACTCTGAATCCAACAACCAGAACACTCAGAAACTGGGTGGAAACCATCAGCCCTTGCTTAAGAAATGCTAGAATAAAAACCAAAAGTGCAGGTGACTTTTCAAGACAGCCCTTTTGCCGTCACATCCCTGTCACACAGGCCAAGCCGTGGTTCCTCGGGAAGGACCACAGCCAGTGCCGCGGGCCAGCTGTTTCTGCGTCACTGGGCCACCAGCACTCTGTGACCTTTGAACAGTGCACCAAGAGCCATAGGGAAGCCTCACGGTGTGAGGGCCTGGGAGAGGAGCACTGCCTGCATCGTGGTGGCCAGGAAGCAGAGAGAGAGGTGAGAAGCAGGGAGGGAGCCACACCCCTCGGGGTCAAGTACCAGGGATGCCCCTTCTGACCAAGCCCTGTCTCCTAACAGTAAGTCAGCCAAGCACCCAACGGTCATTCAGTCACCTTCCAAGGCCCCACCTATGAACACACAGGGCTGTAGGGGGACATCGAGATAGAAACCACCACACCCGTATAGAATCACACGGCAGCCCTTTCAGACCAGCTTCATTCGTGCAGCGATATGCATTCACATTTTCTCCATCTCATTTTGTGGTTTGTGGCTCACTTTTAAAATTGTGAATCTTCCGTTGCTTGAGGGTGCCTCAGCTTGCTTAGCCACACCTGTGTGCATGATAAACACTGGATCAGGGCTGCCGGACTGGATGGTGAGAATGGATTTAATTTTGTCAGAAAGTAGGCCGAAGTGTCCTGTGAAATAGCTTCTGTATTCTTATTAGGAAAGAATGAAAGGTTTTGTTGCTCTGTGGTGCAGGCGGGGTCCTGGCCTGTGGCTCTTACTGTAGGTATGCAGTAGTTTCTTGTTTTTTTTTTTTTTTTTCATTTCACCTGTGACAACATGGCGAGGAACCTTTTCAGATGTTTTGTCCTTTAAGTCTCATCTATGGTGAGGCTCAGGGCTTTGGCTCAGGTTTAGCTGGGTTTTTCTTTCTTGTTTGTTTGTTTGGTATGGGGGATTGAACTCAGGATCTTGCACTTACCAGGCAGGCGCTCGTGACCCTGAGCTATCTCTCTAGCCTAGCTGGGTTTTTCTCATCTTGTTGGGTTTTGGGGGATCCTGAGTCTGCAGATACCGGTGCTTCATCTGCCTCCGTAGAACTTTTCTCTCAGCCTTTGCATCTGTCCAGTCTCTGAAGTGCCCTTGGGGTGGATAAGACTCATGTGCATGCACTTCCGTGAAGCCTGACACCATTGTGTGTGTGTGTGTGTGTGTGTGTGTATGTATGTATTATAATTTTGATGTAGTATTGTGATTGTAGTTTTGTAGTGGGTGGACCTGTCGTTTTGACACCCCTGAGGTTGTGTACATGCCAGCTGCTGAGAGTTCACAGTTGTGCTGCGTGCTAAGCCTGTGATGTGCTGAGTGAGCATGTTGAAGAGGGCCAGGCCAAAGCTGTGCTTCAGCCTGGTATCCAGCACCATCGCCTCCTCAGGGGTGCAGCCACCCCTCTGGAAGGAGAGTTGATTTCTGCCCATGCTACAATCTGCTCACTGGAGCCTCCTCAGAAACTGTGAGCAGCGGCATGAGTCAGCCCTCTCTGTTCCTCTTGCCATGCCACAGGTGATGTCCATCTTCCAGTTCTACCACGGCTCATGGAGGGTGGAGCACAGTTCCTCCTTCTGCTGCCCTGCGCCCAGAGAGG
This sequence comes from Tympanoctomys barrerae, assembly GCA_002564285.1. Lineage (NCBI taxonomy): Eukaryota > Metazoa > Chordata > Mammalia > Rodentia > Octodontidae > Tympanoctomys > Tympanoctomys barrerae. Next base: position 4,240 of record NDGN011368039.1, on the reverse strand, counting down.
AGCCAGATGAGCCACTCACAGATTCGAGCCTCAGCCCAGGGAGGACGACCATGCTGTCCCAAATGCTTCCTGGGCAGGCGCTCCAGGATTCTCTCAAAGGGGAGAGAGAACAGGCTGCTTACCTTCCACCAGGAAGGCAGAGGCAGGACGCTCTCTGTCCTTGGCCTCTAGATGTGGACTCTGCCGCCAGGGTGGGGCCAGTCCTCTGCTTTTCCTGGCCTGTCTGCTTTGTGTCATGGTGTTTCTGTGAAACTGATGACAAGGAGAAGCCCAGAATTTTATCTACGGCTATCAGCTTCAATCAGTGTCTCTGCTGATGGGACAGAGCAGAGCTGTAGAGCTGTCCCTGCACGTCACTCACTGTGACCTTGTGGCAGTGACAGATCTCCCTTTGTTGGATTGCTCATCCTTGGGACATGCTGGTCCCCACAGAAACAGGCCTCCTGAGCTCCGACATGCCCTCAGTATCCACAGGCAGCTGGGTGCAGCCCCAGGGCCAGTGTATCTCCCAGGGGACCGAGGGGTTCCAGTGCCTGCTCTGAGCTCTTCATTCCCCAAACCCACATCGTGGCCCTGTTCCAAGCATGATTGAGAAGCTAACCAGGCCACAGAGGGCAGACAGGGTCCCCGCAGCGCTCCTGGCTTTTCTTGATACTGCCTGAGGACTTCTCAGAATAAACCCCACAACAGAGTGTGGCCAGAGTGGGTTGGCCAGGCCACAGCAGGAGCCAGGGCCAAGGACCTGAGGGGTAGACGTAGCCTTGCCCCATTCAGCCTGTCCTTGAGCTGTTCCTCTCTCCCTCCAGGGGAACCGGCATACACTGGGGCAAGGAGGGCATCAGACACGCTCCCTATAGTTCTTGGGAAGTTTGAATGGCTCTTGGGAGGCACAGGCAGCAAGCAAACCTCTTTGGACCAGTTCTTTTTTTCCTCTACCACTGAGCTCCTCCTGTACAAGGAATCTGGGAGCTTGGGTGCCAGCTGAGGAGGGAGGTTAAAGGGAAACAGAGGCAGGAGGCAGCTCAGGGAACAGCTGGGAAAGTAGGGGGTCCTGTTCACCTTGGAGCCAAAATCTGGGACTGGCTCCACCTTCTGGGTTGAATGCTAGCCCAGCCCAGGGCGCCCAGGTCTGAATACAGTGAGAAGAGGTGACTTGGTTCACACACAGTGAGTCAGGCAGGTGTCCTGGTGTGTTCTGCAGCCCTGGCTGACCCCAACCTTGATGACCATGTCATTGGCCATGTGGGCTTTGGACACCGTGACAGTTCTTCCAAAGGCTATAAAATTTTGTGACTCTGTGGTGGATGGAGGGTTTGAGCACAGCTGCTCACTAGCAGGAGTTGTGACCCAGACCACACCCTCTATCCTGCTCCAAATCACAGGTTTAAAACCCTCAGTGCCAAGCTCCTCAGAGCTACCAGCTCTGCTTGCTGGCTGCTCCCACCCGTGAGGCAGACCTCATTTTTCTCTTTCAAACAAATCACTGACCCCGCTGCTGTCTTGGGAATCCACTGAGGTCTTTGTTCAGGACATCAACAACCTAGATAGGACCCCAACCCCAGAACAGTGGCATGTTGTGGGGGGAGGCGCAGAGGGAGTTCGAGGACTGCTTGAAGCAGGGGTCTCCATGGGAGTCCTCTGCCCACCAGGGCCAGCATCAGCATGCATTCCTGTCCCTGAAACTAGTCCCTATACCTGCCTAGGCATGGCCAGGGCCCAGCCAAAGCCAGCGCTCCCAGCAAGGACTGATTGTTCAGGCACAAACATGAGGACTCAGGAATGGGGTTCCCAACTTTTCCAGGATCTATTTGTTGATTTGTCTTTGAGCACTGCCCACCCCAAGGTCATAGAATGTGTTCTTTGATTGTTTTCTAAGACTTTTATTGTTTCACCTTTTATGTTTCAGTCTGTGATTTATCTGGTAGCAATTTCCCTGTAGGGAGAAAGTAGGCCTGAGTCCATTTCTCTTCCATATGGAGGGCCAAGGGAGGAACATGCACATTGCTGAAGGGGTCACCCCTCCCCAGAGCCCTGTATGGTCTCTTTGGTATAAGCCAGGTAGCTCTGGATTCTCTAATCCTGACTGTGTTTCTTCCGATCTTTGCACAGTTCTCACACCAGCTTTAAGGGCACATATCTAGGCTCCTCGAGGAACGCTCAAAGGACAAGACTGAGAATAGAAGAAGATGGGCTCTTGGACTCCGCAGCACTCACTTCTTTGCAAGGCTTTTCTGTAACTGCCCCTCCAGCACAATTACAGAAGCACTTTGGGGAGGGGGACTTGGGAGAAAGCATTTTCTGCTCTTATTTCTCATGGCTCTTTACCGGGTGCTTTTCATTTTCCTTGTTGGTGGTGAGTGACCAGCCAGGGAGGCAAGCGTGTATAGTCCAGGAACCAGCCATGCATGTGATGGAGCTGTGCTGAAGGCAGTGAGACATGGGACAGCTGTGGCTGGGGTGACAGTGCAGCCCCAGGGGTGCTCATATCTGTTACAAAGCATAGAAAGCCCACTCTCAACCATGCTAATGCACAGACTGAAAAACCAAATGGTCAAGGCATTTGGGAACAACTGGAGCTCTCCTTTTCTGGAGGAACTGGGGACAAGGCCCAGTAAGAGGAAAATGGGTGAAGGAAAGGTGCAAACGATGTACAGCTAACTTTCTGTCATAAGATTTATGACTTTCGAGTGCCTTGTACATCCGTTTCCATGGCTAACACCCAGGCTAGCAGCGAAGGTTAAGTTCCTGGTAACTATGTGCTGAAGACTCTTCTGATCCTTTATTGAAGGGCTCAGATAGCAGGGGTCTCATGCAATTGTGTTCAAGATTAGGATAACAATTGCCTGGAGACACACCTGGGATTGTCATAGAGCAGGTGACAGCCAAGTGATGCAGAGTGGCTAGGTGGGACAGCTGGCTGTGCCAGGCTTATGGGTCATAGGACCACGAACCTGATGAAGAGCTGCTTCTAGGGTGTGGCAGAACAGTCCAGTTCTAGCTAGAACATGCTTGTTCCTGTGATGTCACATTTAGGATGCTTAAAGGAAACCATGGGCTTTTATCACAAGCCTTAGGGGGATAGAAACTTAGTTTCTGGTAAGATCTTGAAACAATATCTGATGACCCTGAGCAAGGGCTACTGTTAGAGTGGGTGGAGTGAAACCTCCAACTCCCTTTTGGTTTGGGATCTGAATCCCCCAAAACTTGAGCAACTTGTAGCTTGTGGTTTTTTGAGTGGCAGCAGAGGTGCCTGTGGTGATTCTGCAGGGTCTAGGGCCACAGGGGGATGCAGAGGGAAGCTGCTCTGGCTGTTGAGCTCCTCAATCTCTGGGTAGCAGCTGAGCCTATCCAGCTGCACTGCAGCCTGGTGCACACAGCCTCGTGGTAGGCACCTCCTGGGGCTGACTGCCCGCCTGGAGCCCCAGTACAGCCTTGCAGCATGATCTGAGGAGTCTCTTCTTCCCAGAACCTGCCCTCCTCAGCAGAGAATCAAAGGCTGTGGGAATCATCCACCTTGCAGTTGGGGTTTCCACATGGGGGGAGCCCCTGTGTCCAGTGAGGCTCTGTGCAGGGCGAGGCTGGGGTGTGCCCGGCCAACTGGCTGCGGCTGTTTTCACTGAGAGTGCAGGTTTGCTTGTGCAAGGCGTTAGCAAGCTTGCTGACTCGCAGGTAGCTGGAGGAAGCCCCTCTCCCCATATACAGGAGACCTCCTGCCACACAGAGACAAAACAGGAGCCATCCAGGTGTGCTCCCCTGGCAGCCACAGTCATAGGGTGCCATCTTTGTGCTGTCACTCATTGCATCGGCTCACCCACACCATGTAGCATGCTGACCAGCTGCTAACTGACTTGGTGTGAAGCATCGTGTGTTGCCCCGCATGCATTTCTTGTGTGACCTTTCTCACCTCCTTGCACTGCAGTACAGGTTTTTACGTGACACTTCCTCCAGCTTCGCAGACTCTATGGCGTCATCCACGCTAGCTCTTTTTCAGGTTTCCCCATTGTGGTCTCTCACGTGCACCATCCCAGAGGCTGAAGTGTTTCTAAGAGGGTGGAAATGTCAAAACAGAATCTCTGGATCAAAGGCTATGTGAATTTTAAATTTCAATGAACATTTTCTAATTTCTACCCCAATCACTTCAACAGTTACTGTATTTGTGAACATCACGTGAGCATCGTTATTTCTTAGCTCTTCGCTAACCCTGTCCATTAGTCATCTTAGTTTAGTTAGTTTTCCCCAC
>NDGN011368034.1:0-13322 GCA_002564285.1 Tympanoctomys barrerae | reverse complement strand
AGCTGTTTCTTTATTTCAGAAGCCATTGATTCATTGCTTTCAGCTGTGTGATTCACAATTTTTTCTGTTAGTGTCCTCTACACTTGTTATTGGTGGGCTTGGGTTCTGAGATTGCATTTTGCGCCTTCTCTTTGTCATTTTGTGTAGCACTGTCTTCTGACCTTTGTTGTAGGTCTTTGTTGCAGTTATAATCTTAGCACCTACTGAAGTTCAGGTGAAGATCTACAAAGTTTGGATTTAACCAGCTCTGCCTGGCTTGGGTCTGGTTGCTGTGCTCAGGTCCTTCCTTTTGCTGCCCTTGGGGGTGAACCTATTGTATCCCTCTGGCAAGATGTTCTGCTCCTGGACTAGCTTGTTGGTTCTGTCCCCTACACTCTCTGCAGGGATTGCAACTGCAGGATTTCACCCCAGGCCTTTAGTCCAGGCCTGAGCTGAGACTGGAAGGGATAAGGTGGAGTAGGGGAGAGAGGCAGCTCTCCCACACAATCACTGGCCTGGCCTAGGACTGGATCTAGGGGTTCCCAGAATGCTACCGAAATTACTACTCTGTGGGCGGGGTGTGAGGGGATACTGTGGATTGATGGGTGTGTCTAAAGAGGATGTTACCCACACTGCACCTGAGCTGGGACCAGTAGGTCACACCAGCACAGGGTAGCCAGAAGCTCTCCCACACACTCACTGGACTTGGACTAGGACTGGATCTGGGGGTTTCTGGAACGCAGCAGAAATTCCTCCTCAGCAGGCGGGGTAGGGGAAGTGCTTCTGAGTGGTGGGGGGCGTCTCAAGGGGGTGGAAGAGGGTCTCACCCACTCTGTGCCTGGGCTGGAACCAGTAGGTCCCGCCGGCGCAGGGTAGCCAGAATCTCTCCCACACACTTACTGGGCCTGGACTAGGACTGGGTCTGGGGGTTCGGATATTATTCATTAAGTACTTAATAGGCAAGGTAGAATTTGGTGTCAACTGCCTCTTGATTCTTTACCCTTCCTCCAGAACAATGTGTTCAGTATGCACAACTTAAGGTGTTCATTGCACCTCTTGGGATGAATTAATGGAGAGTACCAAGGTGTTACTGTATCACAGACTCATGTACTCTTGGAGCTGTGCACAATATGTAGATGTTATAAGCCTAAGTATGTTGATCTTATATGTAACTGAACTTTAAAAATTCTAATTGAGACTCTATTGAGATTTGAGGCTGGGAATATTCTCTCTTGTTCAGGATTGTCCTGTATATCACAGGGGTACTAGTAAGCTGGCCTCTACTCACTATAAGCCAGAAGCATGCTCCACATTAAATAGGAATCAAGAACCACCCCACAAATCTGCACTACCCCGCCCAGAGGCACCATCATGGAATTTCAAGCCTTCAGAGACAACCCAGAAACCCATGGGAGCTTGTCTTAGAGCCGAGCACTGCTAACTTCTACTGTCATCCCCTTCTTTTAGAGCTATTTTGACTCTTCTCTGCTGTGAAATCTCCACTCCCACGCCTTCAAGCTTTGCTAAAGAGTTATTAAGTTATTCTGATTTCTAATTTTCTTTTGTTCCTGCCTTAAGCAGTCTTACTGGGGAACTCCAACTTCCCTCATTGTGAATAATTGCTCTATAAAGGCCTGTCTCTCCTGCATATTGCTGCTTGCTGCTCTCTGGAGCATCATGCCTGACACTGACAACCAGTGGTCTTCCCCACTCCAGTGGCTCTCAGCAACAAAAAGGAGGTATGTGGACCTGGGGACTGGGGCTGCTGTGAGTGCTCAGCATTGGACAGAATACCTGAGAACATCAATGTAAAGAGGAAATATGTATTATAACTTACATTTTCTGAGGTTTAAATCCATGGTCACTGAGCTGTTTTTCTTCTGTGCTGGGGTAAGATAGAGCATAGTGGTGGAAAGGGTATGGTAATGGAAAGTTGCTCACCTCATGGCAGAAGGAAGCAGAGAAAATAAGAGCCAGAGAGGAAGGGGTGTGGGACCAGAGAAGTCCCCATAGGAGTGGCCCATGGCCCACTCCCTTTAAGTAGACCCTACTCCTAGGTTTCCCTTACTTCCCAATAATGCCATCAAAGCATCATCTTGTCAGTAGACTGATCCAAGGTAATAATAGAGCACTCATGACCCAATCGCCTTCTGAAAGCCCTGTCTCTTACTATACAGGACGTTTAGGGGACATTTTCATCTAAACCATAACAGTTAATCAACCCACATATCCTTTGGGCAAAAAAAGACTGTCTGAAGATGGATCATGAGTTGAATATGGATTTCTTAGAGTTCCTAAGGTATGTTTATCTGACTCTCAGAAGCAAGCAAATGATAGATATTTTAGAAATAATTATTCCAATCCTTCCTCTATATAAAATTCACCATGACAACTTTCTAGATTTCCACTATTTAGTATTTTGATAAACTAGGACTGTCAGTGAAGTAAGGAAACACTAAAATTCTTAAACCCTTTAATAATTTACTTTGATTGATAGCACAAAATCACACACAGGAGACTTTTGCCACACAATACTGGCTGTGTGATAAACGCACCCAACCTCACTGAGCATCATCACGCTCATTTGAAGAGCAAAGATAAGATGTTGGTTGTATAATTATTGTGAAGACAAAAACAGTGTGCATTTGGTAGGTTCCCAACACAGGATAACTAGATTTAATATCCTAGGGACACAGAATATGTAGTTTTTGTGTCTGGCACTTCTAGGACAACTGCCAGCACCTCAGTATAGATCAAATTTAACAAGGATTAAGTTCCAGAATAAATGAAAATGGAGCTTCAGTTAACAGAAGCCTTCCCTGGTCAATGGGACAGAGAGGAAAGCTATGGCCATTTACTGTGTTAGACATGGCCCAAGGGATATGACAGGAAGTGCAACCCATTCTCTCATTAACCAACCTTGCCATCCGTCTGCCCATCCTTTCCTGAAAAGGGCTGGAAAGCAGAATTTACAAATGGCTGGAGAACTCCTGGGTGTTAAAACCATGCCTCGCTTCAGAGGACAAGGACAGGGAAGTCAATAAACAAAACATACCACTTGAAGATTTTTTTTCACAAGTTTAAAATGTTTGCTTTGCCCTATTAGCAATTTAAGCTTACAGAATTCCTTTTTCGACCTAAGTACACAGTGCTGATTTTTAAACTGAGAATTCTTGGTATTTAGAATGGTGCCAAAAAAGAGTCACTCTTAAGACTGGTGGTGAAAATGCAGTCTTAAGTGTGAGCAGGAAGAGTGGGAGCAGTGAAGAAGGAGAGGGGCGTGCTTTCCTGCAGACCCCTGGGCTGCTCCCATCCCATCTGCTTCTGCCCTCCAAAAACTCCTCAAAACCCATAACAAGGTGCAATTGCTTTGAACTCATGGCTTCGATTCTTGGGATTTATCCTTGAAAGTAACAATGGAGCATGCTAAACATATAGCTCTAGAAATGTTTTTAACAGCTCTATAATATTTAAAAATTTGGAATCAAACTAAATGCCATCAAGGGGTGCTTAGCAAAAGCAGCAATGGCATAGTCACTCAGACTCTACAGCCAGAAACAGGGGAAGCATGTTCAAACTCCAGCTCTTGTGCTGCAGCCCTAGGTGGTTTTGAGCAAGATATCACCTTCAGACCTGTTTTTTATCTACAAAAAGTGGATAATAAGTCCTTACCTTATAGAAATGGTGGGGAATAAATTAGATGATGCATGTAAAGTATAGCCCATCGGAAGTGCTTTATAAATATTTGCTATTATTAAATAAATTATGCTATAACCATATGATGAAATTCATTGCAAACATAAAAAGGATACTTAGAAAACTATCTAATGGCACTAGGAAATGTTATGGATATTATTAAGAGCAAGAAGTAGGTTATATTGCTATTTGGTATCCACTTTTGCTGAAAAAAATGTATATTTGCAGAGGGAAAAAGAATGAAACAATTTCCACCCAAATGTTAACTATAGTTATTTCTGACTCATAGAGTTATAGGAGATTTTTGTTTTCTTATTTGGGTTTTTATATATTTGCCTAATTTTCTTTAAAGTAAGGGAAATAGAAGGGGGCATCAACAATGTGACTTTCCTTGCTATCTAGGTCATAGTTTTTACGATAAAGAAGAAACTATAATTGTTTTCATCTGGACAGAAAGTAGAGATAGAAAATGATACCCTACAAAATTTCCAATAAAGCATCACTACCCCATCATCTTTGTGTAAAGAATAACTTAAGAAATCCCCTAATCCAGAGGATCTTTCCAGTGAACTAACTCTTCCTGGGGGCCTTCCTCTGAGGCTGGGCCCATTAGAACAACTTGGATCAGGAAACAGAAGGAGCAGAGGGGACAGAAAAGGGACAAGGAGGGAAGGACTAACACAATTGGTCCTTACAAACTACAGCTGCTCAAGGCACTTGTATAAAACAGCACAGTCTGCCATGTAATCTCTACACACACTCTCCTATATGCTTTAATACCTAATACAATGAAAATACTATGTAAATCAGTGTTCTGCTGCATTGTTTAGCAAATGGTGACAAGGATGATACCACCTGTAGATGTTCACTACAGATGGAACTGTTTTCTGAATAGTTTCCATCTGTGGTTTACTGAGTCTGTGGATGAAGAAACAACTTCAGTCCTTCTGTCTGCAATGTTACCTTCTTTGCCTTGGACCTCGCATGATTACTGCAGGGTTTTTTTAATCTAATTGTCTAGGGTCCACTATGTAAGGTTTGAATAATGTTTTTTACCACTGGATCTTTCAGAGCTGAGCAAAACCAGAATAGAATTTCCCCTCTTTAGCAAAGCTGACCCTACTATGCCACACAAGAAGCCTTTAATCAAGACTGGCTTCTTCCAAGTCAGCCCTGATCAGGGCTGGGGAGGAGAAAAAGAAACAAGGCAAGAAGATGGGTGGGCATGTCCCCTCCACTGGACAAAGGAGGGAGCAGGTGGGTTTGGGACTCTTGATGTGAAATCAAGCAACCTCCTCCCCCTCCATCCACCTCCTATCTCCCAAGCAAACAGTGATTTCTGAGGATGCAGAGAGGATGGAGCTGCCCTGACATGGACTGAAACTGTGGGTAGGTGGGACACTCTGCTCATTCCCAGGGACTCCATCATTGTCACTTTGCATTTATATTGCATGGCTGCCACCACAGAGCACCTTCCAATTATGTGTAAAAGATATTTGTGAAGCCAACGCTTTCAGCAATTACTCTCTAGCTTTCTCCTAGGTATTTGCACACTTGGGATGATTTTCTGAGGTGGAGTTCTAGACAGTTAACCCTTGACTTGATAGTAGACCTAAACAACTATGAACTGAGTCAGAGCTAGCAGAGTAAGAGGAAGCTTTTCTTTGCAGCCTACAAAGCAAAAATGATGGAGAGATTTGCTGTCTTGCTAAAACCACAGGGCCATTGGTAATGAATAAATTGGTCTGTCTGATAAAGACTCGGGTAAGAGGTATTTTAATGCAGGGAGAGTCTGGAAGCCCTACCCTTTCTTGCTGAAAGCTGTGCTCCTGGAGCTGTTCTGTGCCTCCTTGGGAACAAACACAGTTTGCAGATTGAGCTGACTGATAGAGCCTAGGGGACTGCAGCTGAAATGACTGCAGTATAGTCAACGCCTTGACTATTTCTGGCATTTTTTTTTTCAATACTGGGGAATGAACTCAGGACCTTATGCTTGCCAGGCAAGCGCTTATTCCCCAGCCCTTGTTTCTGGCTTTGGATGTCTTGAACTGTATCTCTTCTTCTTCAAGACCTTTGACTCCCACCTGCCTGATCCTTGTCATTTCTTGGTTTCAGGGAAAAGAGTCACAAGGAATGTTGTCTTGAGGTACACAAGGCTGGTGGCAGCCATTCTGTCCTGAGGTGTTGTTTTCCCTTGCCAGCCCCACCTCCCTGCCAGCACTGGCCTGACCACCGAGCAGACACTGTCACATCCTACCCTTGACTAATGAACTAGTCCTTCCTCCCAGCAGGCCATGCATCCCTTGTTCCTGAGAGATTTTGGAATGCCAAACTGTGATGATAGGACTCTGACTGGCACCACCTGTGGCCCCTCAAGAATGCATCATACACTGCATTTGGGGAATTGAGTTAGGATCTGTCCATCATCAGTTATGCTAGAAACACACAGAGCTCGAAGGAACTTCACAGGCAAGTAATAGGCTGTGCAGAGCAGATCCAGGAGAGGGAAAGAGAGGGTGCAGCCCGAGTGGTAGGTGCTTGGCCATCCCCCGGGGAGGCAGATATTTCCCATCCATTGCCACAAGGGTTTCTAATTCCCAGCACCAAGTCTTTCAGGAATCAGGCTAAAACTATTTCTAACACAGAGTAAGATAATGGCATGCATATGGGCTGCTTCAGCTCGAGTGAGGGCAGGATGAGTGGGGACTCATTCTTAAATAAGTTCAATCCAAAGTGTTGGCCATTAGATCTTTTAGGAGCTTGTCCCCTCTCTCTGGAACCCCATAACAGATTATCTGTTGCCAGGAGAGGAATTTCCCATCATCCTCTTTTCCTCTTGTCAACGTCTGGCATTGTCTGAGCTGGAAGGCAGGCTGACAAGGTTAAGGGGAGAGAAGATCTGATATGCTATCACGCTTCTCAGGTCCATGATAGGCAGGTTGCATGGAGTGGGCTACCACTTCCCTCTGCTTCCCTCTTCACACACCCCTCCCACCCCCAGCGTGCCTCACATGGTCCTGCCAATCAGAGACAAAGATAAGAAGCTGACTCAAGTCCTTCTCCCAGAGCCCACGCTTTGAAGGCAATTATTTATAGGAGCTCTTGGGTGTCTAGCAAGCTCAGGACCGGGCTTGCAGGACTGCATAGAAGGCATCTAGCCGCGTGGACTGCATTCAGCATGGGCAAGGGAGAACCGCCACAGAACCTCTGCCTCCCACTTGCCCCCATCACCCCCACAGCTGACAATGACAGCCATGGAAAAGGCCACAGCCATGCTGGTGTGGAGACAGCCCCGTCACCTGTGGGGGGTCCTTGCAGCCCCCCAGTAGAACTGCCCCACCCCCACCAGGGCTTGACCAGGAGGCCCCTCTGCAGAGGGCTTAGAGGTAAGTGCAGAACTTGAGAATGATTGCCTTGAAACTTCCACAGCAACCTGACAGAGAAATTTGATGTGCTTCATGTGATAATAAAAAAGGAATTTGTATTTTTTAAATTTTATTTTCCAGGAAATGCATCCTCAAGAATAAATTTTTAATGCAATGCATATTTTATTAAAATATTCTGCAACACATAAACAGATATTCTATTTTTTAAAAAATCATTCTGCAACAAATTTTAAAAGCAAACCTCTTCTTTCATCTCAGATAATCTAAGAACCAATGTTCAAGTTGCAGTCTGCTGCTCCAAGATTATGGCATCAAGCACAGCAAGCTCCAGAGTTACCAGGAACAAAACAATGCAGCAGAAGAAAAAAAGAGAAAAAGAGTAATCCAACCAAAAACTGGGCAACGAGATGAATAAAAAATTCTCAAAAAGGGACAAACAAATTGTCAACAAGAGTGAGAGAGAATGCACACCATCACTAGTTATCTGGGAGATGGAAATAAAACTAGCATAGGCATCATCCCACCCTCACTGGTACGGTTAATGTAAAAAAAATAATAATAATAGGCCAGAGAGAACATAGAAACTCTCACATACTGTTGGTGGAAATAAAAATGAGAGCAACCACTACAGAAAACAGCACTGGGCTTCCTCAGAGAACTAGGAATGGAATTACCATGATCAGAAATCCAAAGTAACCGAAAAGAAAATGTGGAAAAGACACCTGCACTGTGTGTTTATTGTGGGACTATTCCCAACAGCTAAGCAATGACTAAACCTAGGTGCATGCTGATGGATGAATGGATAAAATTGTGGCATATATATATATATATGGAATTTTACTCAGTCATAAAAAAGAAATTTGATCATTTGCAGCAACACAGAGAGAACTAGAAGACATTGTGTTAAGTGGAATAATTCAGATACAGAAAGATAAACAGTATGGGTTCTAATTCATAAGTAGAAGCTGACAAGCTGATCCCACAGAAGTAAAGAACAGTGATTACCAGAGCCTGGAAAAGAAGTGGAAGAGGTGGGATGGAGAGAAGGCATACAGGTGCAGTTGTATGGAAGGAATAACTGTCCGTGTTCTACAGCAGAGTAGGATAATTATGGTTGATGATGATGAAGTGAATAATTTACAGTAACTAGTAGAGAGGATTTTGAATGTTTCCAATGCAAAGAAAGAAAAAATGGCTTAGCTAACCGATATAGCATTTACTCTCACCTAGTCATCGTACCTTATGTATATATGTATTATAATGTCATACTGTTCCCCATAAAAATGGACAATCATTGTATACCAATAAAAATTAAAGTGTATTTTACAAAATCCACTGGAAGGGTACCAGTTCTTCCCATTAGAACTCAGAGGCAGAGCAAGAGTGAGCACCAGGGAGGGAGAGAAAGAAGAAGAGGGAGATGGGAAAGAGAGAGGCAAATAGGCAGACAGGGCAAGCGAGTCCTTCAAGCATACCTGCTCCACCCGTAAGGACACAGGCCACATCTATGAAGTGACACAGGAGTCCAGACCTCCTCGACATCCCCCTAAGGATACAGCTGCAGGGCAAGGTAAAATCAAGACAATGGCCCAATGAGGTGGCCTGGTGGAGTAGCTCATCACACAGAGCAACTCAGAGGGCAGCGAGGCAGCAGGGAGTGCCAAAGCCAGTGCCCTTGATGCCAGCATAATTCCACTTGGGCTGGCTGAGCCAAAGTCCTCCTCCTCCATTCTTCCAGCCTAGAGGCTTCTGCTTTTTAAAGACAATGGGAATCAAACATCCAACCTGTCCCTCTCACCACATGTGCCAAGGCTTCCTGAGGAAATGGTTCATGTCCAGTAGAATGCCTGTGATGGACAGCAAGAGCGTTGCAGTCAATCATCCTTGACCATGAGTTGTGGTTCCTGCACGTCCTACCTAGGTGACTCTGCTCATGCTGCTTGCTCTGCTGAGGCCTCCCTGCCTGCATTTGTAACATGGAGCTAACCCTTAGTGCTATCTGAACATTGCATGATATGCTAGATATTGCCATAAGCTTTACCAGGAGAAACATAAACAAATAACTCCACAAGATAGATAAATGTGTCCCCATTTTTCAGGTGATGAAACTGAGTATTACAATGGTTAAGAACTCCCCAAGTTCACTCAGTGAATAAGTCAGGACTCGACCTCCTGAACTGCTTTCCCAGAGATGTTGAGTTTAATCATGGTGGGATGATACAAAACACTCTACCCATAGGATTGCTATGAAGTTAAGACAATGCTCTCAGCGAAGTGCCTTCCTAAGTATTAGCTTCTATTGCTTTGACATTATTTTCCTAGGGCTATCTTAGGACCTCCGAGTGTCCCTTGGCTTCAAAGCTACAAACCTAGGGCAGCATAAGATTGGCACACTCTGGAAGGAACCAAGCCAGAGATTCCTTGGCAGGTAGCCCAGCTGCACATCCTTGAATAGCCCAGAGTCTCCTATAAATACGCCAATGGCAAATCAAAGACTCAGAGGCAAATCTCAACAGTTACTCAATTTCAGGCTCTAAAGCTTTTCGGTTTTGCACTTTTCACATCAACTGAAAAGTTCTCCAAGGTCCCCTGGCTCCCTCCATCTAATCTTTTAAAATGCAGAGGCCCAGACTGCTGAATGCTGCAGTGATCAACTATGAAAAGAGGGAACAGGGGCAAAGGGACAGGAAGAAATTTGGTGAAGCTGTCTGGTTCTCAATAAATATTTATTCCCACTTGTGAGTCAGGGTTTGAGCCAGAATTCCCCACTGGCTTTGCCAGGGAAGATTGCTCATTGCTAGGTGACAGGAACAGTGGATGCCAACTTCTTTCTCCTCCGTGCCCTTGAAAACTTCAGATTGTGTTAATGGGCTCCCCTGTTCAAGACTGATGCATCCACTGAGTGGTACTGTCATCTGTGTTTTGTAGAATACACAGAAGAATATTATTATCACTCCCATGTTTCAAATAAGAAAACCGAGCCTACAGGAGGTAAGTGGTTGGCCACAGCCTATTGTGGTTGGCCCACAACCACAATATAAGTGGTTGTCCCAGATCACTCTCTAAATCTTAAGCCAGTAAGTAGAGGAGCCAGGATTTTGTTCAGATGTTTAGCAGTAGTGTCTGAGCTCTTTCCCACTAAAGAGTTTGAGCTCTTTCCCACTAAAGAGTTTTCTCCCTCTAAGTTGGGACCCTGGACTTCTACTGGGACATAGTTCCCTTTCTTCCATTTCCCCTCCTGTGTCCCAGGAAGGGTTTCCCTGCACTAGCGGCATCCTGGCAGGTCCCTCATGAACTCAGCCTCCACATGCTCTGGAGGGTGGGGCAGTCATGGTCTCTCTTTGCCTGTCTCTGTTTCATTTCCAAGGTGATAGCAGGGACAGGAAAAGACAATGTCTCTTACTGGCTAATACAGGGCAATTGGAGCCTTTGTCAGGTGCCTCACATTGACTCAATTTTGTAAAGAGAATTCATGTCACAACTCTTACTTGAGGGACTCTCAACATAGTGTGGTTCTAGGTTTATAAATTTCTACATACACAGTATAAAAAAGCATCCCAAAGCTCACTTATTTATAGCCCTTGCACTCCAAAGGTCAGGCGAAGGTGTATGGCCTTGAGACACAATGTCTCTGGCAATGCTTTCCCATGTCAGTGATGGCACAGGGGCCAACAGTGCCACCAGCATCAGCAGCACCTTGGGGACTTGCTGCAACACAAACAGATTACTGGGCCCGAGACCTCTCTCTAAATCATAATGCCATCTGCAATGGAGTCCAGAATTGTTCCATGTTCCTGGGATGATTGTGATAGTTCTTCTCTGTCTTAGAGCAGGGCTTTGGGAATCAGAATCATCTCGATTAAAATTCCAACTTGGTCATTTTGTGTTTTATGCTACAAAATAAGAATGATACTACTTCCTGTCTCCTAGGATATTGGGAAGAGCCTGGGAGGAAGTGTTGTGTCATGACACCTGGAGAGCTCTTCTGAGTTTCTTGACTTTATGGTCCACTTCCATCCCAGACTTGAAAAGGTGCGTAGATGTGGTAAGAATTGAAGAAATGACTTGGATGGCTTTTGAAACCAGGGAAAACAGGGGTAATTCACTGAAGATATCATCACGGATGAAAGTGAACGCTAAGAGGGCTGAACTAGTTCCAGTATGGGCCATCAACCAACAAGTGAGCTCTGTGCAGCTAGCTACTCTGAGCCCAGAATCACTGAACAACAAATATCTTGCTGATACCAACTTAATTTACAGTGGAGGAGACAAGGAAAAAGCAAACAGATGAGTGAAGCAAAAAGTAATCCAAGAACAATAGATGCCTGTGTTCACTTATCCGTCCAGTTTATGTATGTTCATTAATTGTCTATAGTGGGCCATGAATATAATAGAAACCAAATATCCAATGTTGGATAAATGGTCCCTCCCATGAGATATTTGAAATCCAGAGAGGGAGACAGATGAGCAAATCAATGTTCATGATTAATTTACTTTCTTCCAGCTATGAGTATTGCAAAAGGATACATTTCACAGTGTTTGAAATGCTTCATTCAAGGCCTAAGAAGTCAGCTCTAATACTCTAAGCAGGAAGGCGTTTCAAGGTCTGGTTCCCCATCTCCGGTCATTTAGAGCTTCAAACTCAGAGTCTAGAGATAAATATACTAAGTAGATCACTATCAAAGTAGTACTAGCAGACAGTTTTGAAATTCTCCTCTAAAGGTTGCTGTGAAGTCTGAAAACCTAAGTAGGTCCGTTCTAACTATAACCTAAGTGGGAAGAGAACTATAGAAAAGATGTAACCGCTGCTAAGGCTTAGATCTACAGGGTACCCTAAAAGGCTCAGGAATGCAGAGGCGGGGCTTAAGGAAGTGGGTTGGGCCAATGCACTGAATAGTTCAGCATTGAATGAGCTCTTAGGAAATGGGTCCTGGTTGAAAGAGGCAGGTCAGGCCAGCCAGATAGCTCAGCAGATTAAAGGGCCTGTTTAGGCAGATTTGGGAACTGGGGTTTGATCCCTGGTGTGACAGGCCAGTCCCTCCCCTGGTGACTGAGACTGGGTGTAGTGGCCCACACCTGTAATTGCCTGTAATTCCAGTGCTTGGGAGGCTGAAAACAGGAGGAACACTACGATTACGAGTCTGATCTGTGTAGTGAGACCCTGTAGGCCTTTTTTATGTACTAAATACATTTTAAAAAAAAAGAGGCAGGGCACTGGCCACAGAAGCTAGGAGGGTGTATAGCCCCCCAGATCCATCTTCCCTCTCTGCTTCCCGGCAGCTGTGGGGTAAGCATCCTTTCCTACACCACACATCTTTGCACACTGTTCCTGTCTTGAAGCCAACTCATCCACATGGGCTGAAACTGTGAAACACAATAAGCCTCTCCTCTTTAAAGTGGAGGTGTTGAGTATTTTGTGCCCATGATGGGAAAGTGTCTGACACACTACCTTCAATGATACCACTACCCTGACAAGGTAGAAATGAAAGAATACATTCAGATCCGCTTTGGCTTCAAATTTCACTGCCCTGATTCACTGAGGAGAGGACTAACATGTGCTTACTCACCACTGGGTAGCGAGCACCCAGCAGAGCACCTGCACAATCACAGGAGGATGAAATGTACTCATTAAGTCAACAAATCTGTGGAAGAATTGACAATGTAATTGTTTAGATTGAGAATACAACATATCTGTATGTGACCAGCTGCCAGACCAGTGGATTGGTAAAAAACATTTTTTTAGGTAGTCTAGACTTCTTTGAGCGCTATGCCTTTGTTTCCCATTATTTAATTGTTAGCTCCTCTTAGGTTCTTTTTTTTTTTCCACATTAGATTCTATTGGTACATTTTATTTTTATTTTTTAATAATTATATTGAGAAACAAATAGCAAGGAGACAGTTTCAAAACCAATTACTAACACAGTTTCAATAATTAATACATTGCATATTGCTGTCTTAGTGGTTATTCATAGTACAAGATACAGACATGATATTCTGTCCACAAACACTATTAGAACAAATCTCTCTATTCACTGAATTAAGAGAATGCAGCTGTATATCTATCCTAACTATTTTGAGCATACAGATACAAAATGGTCTTTAATTTTTATTCCCCTTTTTTGTTTAGTTTTGCTAGAGAAGGGTATTCCATTGGCATTTAAATATTGTAGGCGTATGAATTCAGCCAAATATTCCAACATAGTCCAGTAGTCCATAATAATAGTGGGTTTTCCATAAGACTGGCAATGTCAGAAGTTGTTG
>NDGN011368023.1:0-11694 GCA_002564285.1 Tympanoctomys barrerae | reverse complement strand
TAAGCACTTCCCTGGCAAGTGCAAGGGCCTGAGTTCAATCCCCAGTTCCGCCAAAAAAAAAAATAAATAAATAAACAATTCAAATTGGAAAACTTTATAAAACTGGTTTTTAATATTAATTGTCTACATTAACCCAAAAGCTCCAGCATACTACAAAATCATCAATTTTTTAAAAATGTATTTAGTACAGGATATACTGAGTCTCACTACACAGATCAGACTCATAGTTATCCTTCTGTTTTCAGCCTCCTGAGCACTATTAAAGGGGCACTGGGATCATAGGTGCATGCCACCAGTCTCAACTGCCATCTCAGCACACCCCAGAGGCGGGGCATTGGCACAGGCTAGGGATTGAACCCTGGCCCTGCGTCTGCCTAAGCAGATGCTTTAATCTGAGCTATCTGGCTAGCCCTCACCAAGATTTTATTTTTTGAGACAGGGTCTGGCTATGAAGTTCACCCTGACCTTGAAGTCATTATGGAGCCCAGGGTGGCCTGGAACTTGGGACACAGGCCTGTGTACCACCATGCCCAGCCCAAGTTTTAATAATCTCGTTCTACTTCAGAAAAACCTCAAGGCATACAAAAGACAACTATGTTTCAAAACACTTTGATTTTGTCCCTACATGACACAATTCATGATCAAAAAAAGTGAAAACAATTTTTAGTGAATGTTTCTCTTCACAGCTATCTTTCCTATACATTTAGCTTCTTCTAACAGAGATTTTAAACTACAACCTAAGATATTAAAAAGTCACGTTTAAACTTGCTCAAGAAACTTACTCACCTGTCCTTGAGGCTACACTCTCCCATTCCCCTCCCCAAACTGAAATTTTACCAGGAATAGGAGATACTGAAATAGAATATCTTAATGTTTTAATAGGGTACCAGAAAGAAATTACTATTCTGGGTCCCTTCTCAGAAGTGTATGTCTTTGGCTGGGTGTGATAGCTCAGGCCTATAATCCCAGCGCTTGGGAGGATGAGGCAGGAGGATTACCAAGAGTTCAAGGCCAGCCTGGACCACATAATGAGACTGTCTCAAAAACCAAACAAATAAAAAAACAAAGTAAATGGCTTCTGATTAACTGGAAGCAATGCTTCAGACTGCGACACTTTCTAGAATTTCATCAAGTGTTAAAACCTAAAGTAATACTATCTTTAGCACAAATATTCCTGAAACTCTAATAATGGTAGCACTTGCACATCAAGTGCCTCATTTAATCAAGAATGGTGACAAACAGGCTGATGCTAAATTTAGGCCAACCCCATGTTTACATCTATTCAGTTTCATTTGTATGCATGTATAACAGATACAACTGACTGATTGCTAGAACAAAATGAACAGTTATAAACAAAGACAAAAAGCTGCATCTTCTATAGCCATATAGAAAAGGATCTCTAAAACAGTGCTGCTGTCTGGGTCCCTAGGCCATGCACATGCAACACCGTCAAATCAATCTGGGCAGATAGGCCAGGAGACAGAGGGCAGACTTTGGTTCTTACTGAGCATGCTCAAATCTCTAAAACACCAAAGAGCAAGAATTCCTTCAGGTAGAAATTTACTGCTTTATGGATGTTTGATCTTTACAATAAGTAAAAATATACAACCTCTTTTACAAATGCTTGGCTTATTTATTTTATAACTTGTGTAAAGGATCCACAGTGGAAGGAAACATGTTAAGTAATGACAACTGTCTGGCTATATCTCCCTATTTCACAAAGCTAACTCCTGTGCATTATATGCGAAACAGCAAGTAACTTTTCCTGGCAGAGAGAAGTGTTCTTTCACGGTGATAGGGAAGTGGGTGTACAAAAATGGCTTTGAGAGGCCTACGTAGTAGGAAAAAGAATCTACTAGGATTCTGACTTCTACATAATATATTTCATTCTGTTTGGGAGCTATGTATCACATTAAGTTGTGTAGTAGGCACCAGAGTAGCACACTGATAGTGGAAAAAAGGCAGTAATTCACTAGTTAGACCTAATTAATTTGATTTACAGATTCTAAAAAGTCAATCAATACTAGTACATTCTGCAAAAAACGGACGAGGCCTTCTTGTTACCTGAACTGTAGAATTATAGATAAATTGGCCAGTTCCACTTCAATTTCCCCCAGTACATTAGGTTCTAAAAATCTCTTCACACGATTTTCCCCCACTTTTCTTTTGGGCGGTGGTACTGGGAATTCAATGCAGGACCCTCACATTTGCCAGGCAGGCGCTGCATCATTGGGCTAAACCCCCAGCCCTCTTCACAGGTTTTTAAAGACTAAATTATTATTATTATTTTTTTTTTTTCTTTTTTGCAGGACTGGGGGTTGAAGTCAGGACCCTGCACTTGCCAGGCAAGCGCTTATTCTACTGAGCTATCTCCCAGCCCTCCAAGATTAAATTATTATATAAACGCATCCATGCTGACCAGTAAGGTTCCTGTCACTGGTGCACTTCCCCAGAACAAACATGCTCAGTAAGGAGAAATCCCAAGCGCGTGCAGACTGTGGGGACGGGCCCCACCTTGCTGGTAGCCGTGCGAGCTGCTCTGGGCTTCACAGGACGCACACTCCAGGCCGGCACGAGGGTAACTGAGGATCACGCCCAACCTGGTGCCAGGCACAGGCAGGAGGGGTGCTTTGCAAGGAGCAGCTAGTGCCCTGGGTGGGAGACACACACACTAGAAAGGAAAGGTGCTCCGCGGGGGAGAAAAAGCCAGGACCCTGCCCCAGCAATGGCCTCACTGCCTTCTGCCTGCTCAGCTCTGTCCTACCCTCGGTTGTGGCTGCTGCCGAGTTGGGCTCCGGCGAGCGGTGCTCAGGGGTCCTGCGCACCGGCACCTCCCCCTCTTGCACACGCTTGATCCCTAGGTCAGTGGAGTCGTGTTGGATCGGGGAGCCAGGAATGCTCGAGTCAGCCTCGTTTGAGAAGTCAAAGCCATCTGGGATTCAACATATAAAATTTTAGTGCTTTTGTGCTGCTCTACTCTTTTCTGAGCATTCTGACCCAGGCAGGTGAGAGAATGTATATATGGATATGATAATAACACAAACATTACCAATAGTCACATGTGTGTACACAGCTTGCACACACATAAGGCAGCAGATGAACAATGTGAGGTTTGCAAATGAATAGGACAGGAAACTAGGAATTATTAAAATGGCAACTGATACCTCTTAGGCAAGACAGCTGACTATTCAGGTCTATGAAATACTGCTGGGCTCAGCACTCAAGGAAAAGCAAAGACCAAGACTGGAAACAAGAACCAGCTCCGATGGGCTGCCTACTACACTGCCAGTGTGGTCGGTTAGTTCCCCCACGGTGCTCATACACGCACCTTTTTGTTCCCCAGTAAGTAAACAGGTTTAAAGCAACTTTTTTCCTACTGTTATGAGTTAAAAAAATATAAAAATTAACCTGGTCTTACTTTCTGCTTTAACATTCTTAAAGCATTCTAACATCTTTATACATATTCATATGTATTTACACTAAAACAATTTTAAGCATTCAATACCTTTTTGGGGGGTCTTTTTGAGACAGGGCTTCACTACGCAGCTCAGGCTGGCCTTGAACTCACTCAGTAGCCCAGGCTGGCGCTTACCTCCCAGCTGTCCTCCTTCCTCAGCCTCCCTGGGTGCTGGGAGTGCTGAGATTACAAGTGTGCACCACCACGCCCAGCTCTAGTTGCTATTTTCAGAAACCAAAATTCTTTTGAAGTTCTCTGTGGTAACATGCCCTGTGCAATTTGGGAGGTACTTAACAGACTATGGGACTTTGTCTTTACCTTCTCTTCTCCACCTGTGACGACGGATTGAAGCTGTTGTGATTGCAGTCCGAGAAATCCTCGGCACTGTGGGGGTGACCTCCACTTTCAGGACCTTCTGGCCTTCTTGGGAGGAATCGGGAGCATCGAATGGCAGTGAGTTTTTCATGGCATTGGCAACCTGCAGTGACAACATAAGCCTATACAAATTTACAACCAACACACTTTGGTCATTCTATACTTCCCATAATCTTTTACGTACGTCTAAACTCTACTGTTGTAACCTACAAAAGCACAAAGTATCAGAAAGGTTTTTATTGCCAGTGTTCTATATTCTTTTTTTTTTTTTTTTGAGATGGAGACTCATATTAGGTAGTTAGCCAACCTCAACTCAAAGCAATCCTCTTGCCTCAGCCTTTGAAGCACTGGGATCACAGGTGTGCACCTTTACACCCAGCCTGGGCTGTAATCTTTTAAGCAGGCTTTTAAATAAATGAGGATTTACTTGTGAAAACGTGAGTCACACACTATGCACTCCTTTAACTTTTTTTTAAATGTGTTTAAATACAGGGTCTACAGGGTCTTCACTACTCTGATTGGATTCGTAGTGATCTTCCTGCTTTCAGCCTCCCACGTGCTGGGATTACAGGCAAGCGCCACCACGCCCAGTCTCAATCACCCTCTCAGAATGCCCTGGGGGCAGGGCCGGCATCCTTCAACTTTAAAAGGAAAAAAAAAAAAGGCATTTAACATTTGTGTTCTGGTATAAAACAAGTTAGAGTTACATTTATGATTGTTCTGCTGATAAATAATATGCAAAACTGAACCCCTGATGAGCACTAGACTGTCCACACCTGTGCACGGCCAGCACTACGCTGACTTCTCTGCTGAGCAGGGTGTAACTGCTGTCAGACCCACCCATGTTCTGCGTAAGTGGGCAGCACTAGCCCAGCAAAGCCGTAAACTAGCACACCAACTTCCTCCCTCCCCATCGGGATGGAGCGACGTGGACAAACAGGTGAGCCTGACCTGCCCACAGACCTGCTGCCTGTTCTAAGAATGTTGGAGGGGACCGGGCTTAAGTCTCTTGAGTTTGACCTTTATAATTTTTCTACAGATCATGCTAACTTATGTGCCAGCTTTTATCACATGGCCCTAACTGTGAATAGCTACTCTTTTACATAATACCCCAAATGCCTCAATTTAATTCACAACATTGTTGCAAGGATAGAGCAGAAATTTTGTTTCATAAATACAAAGTATTATTTTTAAGATATACCTTTTCATTTTATCATCTATTTGTAACTCGGTAAAATTACCAACAGTGAGCCAAACCAGTGACACACATCTCTATAATCCCAGCACTATGGGAGGCTGGATCAAGTTTGGGAGGATTGTAAGTATGAGTCGCACCTGCGCAATTCAGCAAGTCAGACACTGCCCCAAAATAAGGGGTGGGAGTCAGGATCAGTGTAAAGGCTCCCGATTTCAAGGCTCAGTACCCCTCACCTCATAAAAGGCTTTTTAAAGAGTACCAGTCAAAAATGTATCAATAGTATTTATAAAATACTACAGAAGCTTAAAAACTAGAAAGCAATAAAAATCTCCAAATTCAAATCACCTAGACATTAACATTTCAAGTTTCCTCTGTCCTGTGTCCATTTTCTTAAAAAGCTATATAATATTTCCTTTCCAATTACTATAAGTTAATAATTTTCTTTAATATAAATTCTCAAACATGTATTTTTTTTTAATCCAAACTCTTGACCTCAAACTTGCCAGGCATAAATTACTGTGGAACATTTACATTATTTTTATTTCCTTTGCAATTAACACTGTAACATTGTGCTTATTATCTTGTGGGTATTTAGTTTCCTGGGGATACACTGCTAGAAAATCAAAGAAAACACAAATTACCAAAGTGCTTCTGCCAAGGGGTGCCGCCTCCACGCTCCCACTGGGGACTGGCATTCCTCAAGGAACTGTTTACATTTCTGATCCCTGCTGTTTTTTAGGGGAGTATGTGTTCTCCATTAAGCAGCATTTCAACTGTGCTTTTCTTGTTGTTGTGCCTACTCAGTATTTTTGGGCACTGCACACCACTGCTGGCTGTACCAATCACTGCCGAGAACGCCTCCCCGACTCACCATCCCTGCCTTCAACCCGCGAATGTGGGTAGTTTTCGAGGGAACTCAAGAGTTACTTAAAACCTTTTTCTTTTAAAGAATTTCAAAGCACTAATTCTTTTTTTTATATGAACTTTCTTCTACCTTTTTCTTTTTGGCAGAACCAGGGATTGAACTCAGGCCCTTGACACTTGCCAGGCAAGTGCTTATTCTACTGAGCCATCTCCCCGGCCCCTCTACCTTTTATTTTAATCCAACAGTGCATTTTAGGCATAGGCATGTTTCATAAAGAATAAGTAACTCACCAGTAGTGGCTGAGAAAAGAGTTCTAGTTGAGCTCTGTAAATGATATCACCAAGAACTTCCTGGCCAAGGTCCCACTGTCCATTATACCTGTGGAAAAGGAGAAAACTTACTGTGTTCTTCAGACATCTCACTATGTAGTTCATCCTGGCCTTGAACTCCCTGTGTAGCACAGGCTGGCCTCAAACTCCTGGCAATCCTCCTGCCCCAGCCTCCCAGACGCTCAGATCACAAATGTGCGCTACCACGCCTACCCAACTCGCTGTCTTTGGCAAGTATCTCTAATCTTTAATAGAATTTTGTGTGTGAGTGTGTGTGTGTGTTTTGAGAAAGGGTCTCACTTTGTAGGTCAGGCTGGCCTTGAACTGTAGCCCCAGCTGCCCTCAAACTCGGGGCAATACTGCTGCCTCAGCTTCCCAAGTGGTAAGGGTATAGGCATGCACCTCCACACCAGAAAAAACACAACTTTTTTACTGTTCCAAGTCTTACTATTTCAGTTCTAAAACAAGATTTTTCACACCAAAGCTGAACGCTGGGATTATAGGCATGTACCAGCAAGCCCAGACTATTTCATTTATTTCTAAACTGTCCTACTTTGGGGTATAATAACAAGGTGAAGATTTCAAATACCATGCTTAAAGTAGTTTAGAGCCAGAGGTGGTGACCCTGTTTTTAAAAGCCAAGAATAAAATGTTTCTTCATATAAATTTGTTCATGTTTTGATATGCAGAGTAACCTAATTCATACATTCATGAAAACTTGTGTTGTAAACAATGTAGATACATATATAGTTTTCTACACAGAAAGCCTGACAATTTCTGAGATTTTTAGGCATAGTTATGCCTAAATTTAGGCACAACTAAATTTCAATTTTAGTATCCAGTTATGTTATACAATGGTTACTTAAAAGTGCTGAAAGGAATTGGAAAAACATGATTTTTGCTCTACTATGCAACAAACGATTCTGCATTACTTCTGACAAAGGAGAAAGGAAACACAAAGAATACCCAAGCATTAGTAAGAACTCAGGAATTGCACACTCTGCCTACTCACATGGCATAATAAACCCCCGTGAGGAGCTGCACCATAAATTCAGGATCCAATACTATTCGACCACAGAGTTCTTTCCAGTGTTTTTCGTGTTGCCGAGGAAACCCACTCACACAAACCCTAGAAAAACACAGTATTTACCATTTACCATGTATGATTTCCTGATTTGGTAATTAACTTTTTTTATTTCATCATTTTATTAGGTCAATTATTCATTCTTCAAATATTTAATGATGCCTGGCACATGTCAGTCATTGTTCTGGGCCCAGGATATAGTCATGAATAGGTAAAAGATTAAAATGTGTACTGTTATAAAGCCCACATCCTAGTGGAAAGCACTAACTTTTCACAACTAGCTAACGAATTCTTTCACCAACACCCCTCCCCTAGTCCCACATATGTCCCTCACTTTTATTCCCCTCAAATTGTATCAGAGAATTGCTAAGTGTAGATATCTCAAAACAAAGAGATGTTTCGAAATACTGTCTGTAAAGCCAGTTTTATTTATTTATTTGCCATTTTTATGGTTTCATTTAAGCAGAATAAAATGTGCACGGGAGCCATTTATTCATTCTGGTACCATGCAAAGCGACACTGGCCTGGGCTGCTCTTTTCAACAGGTCAGCGGGCAGTCTCGGGTCTTACACTCAGGGCTGCTGCTCAGAAGCATGCTCCAGCTCCTCTAGGCTGCAGGCGGGTACCCCAGAAGCCAGCGAGCAGAATGAGCTTTGCTTCCTCATTGCCTCTATAGCCAAGACTCAGTCCTTCAATTTCCATGCCCTGTGTTTAGTACCCCTGGGTGCCTTCCACTTCCACATGTTCTGGCACATCCGTCCAGGTGAGCTGTGGTGGATGAACTTACACTTTTGGGGAGAGGAGCCTGAGAGCAGCTCGATGTCCACAGGAGGTGCTACCAGCTTGGAGGTATGTGAAGCAGAGAACTGGGGACTGTTTTCAATCAAAGAACCGTAAACATTCCCTACCTTCCACCCATCCCACTTGAGACCCTTCCAAAAATACTACTCTTAATCATTATCAAGGGCCAGGGATATAGCCCAGTGGCACTGGGCCTGATGACATGTGCAAAATCTTGAGTTTGATTCCTAGTATAATGGGCTTTATTATTTTAATCAATTCATTTTTTTAAGGATAAATGTGAATCTAGAAAAGAAATTTTCAGTACTTAGTGCTTTATGGTCTCAATAATTTGTTTTAATTTCATGTATAAATTTTTTTCTTTTTTGGGGGGGTCTCCTTTAGGCTGCCTTAAGACCAGGTCTGATGTGGCCTGTGCAACTGGGGATCTAACTGTGGTCCCCTGCACCTGACTGTATTTGCCCAAGCGGCACTTTAAACAACTAGGCTAATGAGCAAGCCCCCATACACACATACATTAACTACTGTAAAACATTCCAAGTTGTCAGCAGCATCACACTAAGGTAAAATAGTGTGGGGAAAGTGGAGTGGAAATTCAATTTCAAGAAGAAAAAGGAACAGTATGTCAGACTATTAAAGAGGCCTGCTCATGTGTTCTTCAGCTCATGTTGGCGAGCAGCACATTCTTGTGACACTTTACGCACATTCAGAATAACCCCAGGCTCTCTGTGTACACAGATGGCTGCCCCCCGCCCCCGTAAGCCAAGAGCACCTTCATCAGGAACCTACCAAACTGCACCTCGACCATGGACTTTTCAGTCTCTAGGCCTGTGAAAATAAACTGCTGTCCCATCCCAAACTTAAGTAACTCAATGGTAATCAAAAATTGCCCCAATATTCACACATTGGAAATT
Source organism: Tympanoctomys barrerae (assembly GCA_002564285.1). Taxonomy (NCBI): domain Eukaryota; kingdom Metazoa; phylum Chordata; class Mammalia; order Rodentia; family Octodontidae; genus Tympanoctomys; species Tympanoctomys barrerae. The sequence goes on along the minus strand of NDGN011368023.1, from coordinate 2,671 downwards.
GTATCATTTACAACTAAAAAGAGAAAAATGTTGAAGCTGGGAAAGGTGGTGCCTACCTGTACACCAACTACTTAGGAGGCAAAGGCAGAAAAATCTCGTTTAAGAACAGCCTAAGGGGGGCAGTGTGGCACATGCCTATAATCCCAGCACTTGGAGGCTGAGGCAGGAGAATCCTTGCAAGTTTGGGACCAGCCTGGGCTAGAAAGTGAACTCAAAGCCACCTGAACTGCAAAGTGACACCCTGTCTCAAAAAGACAAAACAAAACAAAACAAAACAAGAGCAGGCTAGGCAACTCAGTAAGACCTTGTATCTCAAAAACAAAAACAGAGCAGGGGATATGGCTGAGTGTAAAGGACTTATTCAGTGCATTAGCCCCTGGGCCCAATCCTTGGCACCACTGCAAACACACAAAAACAAAGACGAGGGCCAGGGAGATAGCTCAGTGGAATAAGAGCTTGCCTAGCAAGCACAAGGCCCAGAGTTCAATCCCTGGTACTACCAAAAAAACCAAAGCTGAGTGACTTAAAAGTGTCAGCTTAGGAATATCTATGGGTGCTAAGCTTCTCAAAGTTGTTTTGGGAGACAGGCAAACAAGTGTGATAGGACTAGCAGCCTCTGCCATAGCTTTGTTTTCTTTTCTTTTTTTTTTTTTGGTGGAACCGGGGCTTGAACTCAGGCCCTTGCACTTGCCAGGGAAGCACTTATTCTACTGAGCCATCTCCCCGGTCCCTTCTTCTTCTACTTTTTCAATGTATTTTAGTCCAGGGTCTACAGGGTCTCACTATACAGACCAGACTCGTAGAGATCCTCCTGTTTTCACCCTCCCAAGTGCTGGGATCACAGGCTTGCGCCTCCACGCCCAGTCACGGCTGCCTTCTCAGCTCGCCCAGTGCCATAGCTTTTAGTACTAAGAAGCTATTAAAGATGATACTAACGCTGCCAGAAGAGGCCTGGCATACTTCTTTTAATAAGTCCAAAATAGCCACTCAATAAATTTATCTGTAGATTGGAGCTAAGGGCTTAAACTAGCATTTGCTAGAAAACAAAACGTATGTTAACAACAAGAACTATGTTGTTCATTAAAATTATTAGAGGCTCATTTAAAAATATTACCAAGGCAATAATATACTTACTTTAGAATCTGTAAAATTTTTTTTTTTTTTGTGGTACTGGGGATTGAACTCAGGACCCTGTGCTTGCCAGGCAAGCACTTATTTTACCAAGCTATCTCCCTGGCCCTAGAATCTGTAAAATTATTGATGCAGCATCTAGACTAGGTTTCTCCCAATGAACAAAATGAGTGTTTTGTTATAAAAAGGTCCACACACTTCCCAGTAACACAAAGCATGCACGCAGGGCCAAAGTCCTCACAACACTCCTTTCTAGGATTTCCATATACCCCATGCCATCCCCGCCTCCAGGCAAAGCTGTGTCTTGCTTCCAAGAGAAGGCTGCAAAGCCACAACTGTGCAATTCTGTGGACTAAAACACTGGGGCTCACTGGCCTCGCCCTTGTCCCCTGGCTTTGGAAAGCAGGCCGCCCTACAACAGGCAGGCAGTGCTGGGAGGCCTATGCGCATGGAACTGAGGGTGGATTGAGCCCTCTGTCCTCCTGACAGACATGTTCTGCCCACAGGAAACAGACCTCAGCTTCAGAGGATGCCCTGCTTCCAGCCTAGCAAACCCTAAGCAGAGGGCCCAGCTAAGCCAAACCTAGATTCCTGGCCACCACACTGTGAAATCACAGATGTGTGAGGTATTAAAAGAGAGGAGCAATCTGTTATGTAGCAATAGAAAACTAATACACCATTCAACCGTTTGGGGGCTCAGTTTCCTCAAGTAAAAACAGCTGGACAGGATAAACCTGGAGCCGAAATTCTGGGAATCTACTGCAATCTTTTTCTATAGCGGAAAGTTAAATTTTAGCCAAGTTTGTTCAGATTAGAAATTCTGATTTGAGACACACAGAACCACCCCACCAGAGATTACTGGTGTCATGGCTACATTCTCCCCAACATTGGGGCAGTTGTCTGTGAAATGCACACATGAAGGTTTACAGGCCTGGAGACATTCCCAGGTGCAGCCCTCTGAACCTTGAGCAGAGGACTTTGGCCAAGCCAGACTCAGAGACAGGAAACTGTCTACTTACTTGACACTCCCAATGCACATTATAAAATATACCACCTAGAAAACGGTATCACTAGACAATGCTAAATTTAGATGTCTTGACCTAAGTCTTGTTCAGGAAAGAAATAACACCTTTAATGCTAAAATAATTTCCAGGAAGCCAGGAGGAATGATTCAGTTTCCTACGTTCTGTTAACTATTGTGTCATGAGAGGTTACAACACAGTGTGGCAAATAACAAGCTCAATAATATTTGTCCAACAAATGAAGGAATATGGAAGTTGACAATAATTATGCTTCTCACCTGGAGCCCATCTGACAAAGGGACTGGTAAGATGAGGCCGGCATATACACAATAGCAGAATTATAACACAGCATGAGAAAACTCAGGACTTCAAACCTAGGGGGAGAAAAAGGAAAAGGTTTTACAAACAATATTTTTCTTTTTTTAAATTTTAAATGCAATCTTTTTTTTTAAGTTTTAAAATTTATTTATTTATTGTGTGTGTGTGTGTGTGTGTGTGTGGCCAGCTCAGCCCACCAG
>NDGN011368010.1:0-11047 GCA_002564285.1 Tympanoctomys barrerae | reverse complement strand
GTTCATCTTGAGAATTGCAGCAATCGCTCAAAATAAATGCTTTGGTTTTAAAAGATAAAAAAATAAATAAATAAATAAAAATAAAAATGTGTTTAGTACAGGGTCTATAGCGTCTACAGGGTCTCATCACACAGATTGGACTGGTAGTGATCCTGCTGTTTTCAGCCTCCCAAGGACTGGGATTACAGACTCTGCATACTTTACGACCAAGAGGAGTAGTTAAACCCTTAAAATAAACATGGTTAGTGAACTCATGTTTGGAGAAAGCTAAAGAGACCTGAGGTGCCTGTCTCACTCAGAGGTCCAAGCTTGGAAAAGAAGAAAGCCAAGGGATAAAGGGAGTAGTAGCAACTCAAAAGGGGAAAGCAAAGTAGATACAATCTGCGGGTTCCTGATGGCAGATCAAACAACACCTAGGATTCACTGGTAGAAAATCTGAGGCAAGGCTGTTTCTTGTCCAGATGATTTTTCTTTTTAAGTACTGGGGATTGAACTCAGGACCTTGCACTTGCTAGGCAGGTGCTTATGCCTCTGAGCTACCTCCCCTGCAAGCCCAGGTGAATTTTTATGAGAATTACAGATGCTCCTTCCAAATATAAAAATCATAATAAATTTTGTATAATTTATATAATTCAGATTATTACACATGAAAGAGCACTTTGAATTTTAATACGATAATTTTTTGAAGTTTTAGTATAATACTATAATCAGGAACTCGGAGCCAATGGGATAAGACACTGTTACTTAACTGCACTGCTTTCCAAAGAGAGAGATTCTCTGCTTAGAAAAGAAAGCTGCATATGGTGACAGGGACTACAAAGGGGCCATGACAAGGATATGAGGGAGATCTCTGGGGCCAGAATGCTCCAGGCCAGCAGCCACCAAGGAAGCGGGACCTCAGCCCCACAGCCTAGAGGAAATGACTGCTGTCAATGCACGGAGATGGGCAGCAGCCCCTTTCCTGGCCGAGCCACGTCAGTGTGGACTGCAGCCCCGTGAGAACCCTAGCAGAGGACACACGTGAGCCGGCCTCAGACTTCTGGCCCAGGGACACGATGAGAGTTATTTTAAGCACTAAATTTGTGATAAGTTGGTGTGCTGCAATAGGAAACAAATACAGTACCTAAGATAGTATTTCATCTACTGGCCATAAAGGAGTATAAATCTTTCCACTCAACTCCCTCATAATCTTGCAAAGGCAAAACAGCAACTAGCTTTTTAAACAATGCTACACTTTCACTAGAATCAAAAGACCAAAATTCAGTTTTAGCTAGACAGGATGAATTAGAACAAGGTAGCACCTGACAACTATTGTCAGTAATAATGAATTATACCCTTGAAAATTGCTGAGAGTGGACCTTAAATAGTCTCACTACTAAAAATAAGAATATGAGGTGATACATGTGTTAATCATGTTGGCATAACTACTTCAAAATGTATGCATATATCAGCACGTTGTGTTTTATACCATAAATGTGTACAATTTTTACTTGGGATGAAAGATTTACAAATCCACTGCAAATCACATAATCCAAGCTTCTAATTATGTGAAAGTAAGCTAGGGAGGATCTAACAGCAAATATTTGTACTGAGGGCCACAACAAGCTTGCTGAGGGGCCAGAATCATGGGAAATCTTGGGGTGGGCAGACAGACTATCAGTAGCAGAACCTGGAAACAGCAGTAGAACATGGTATCCTCCAGAGTTGGTACCGCTGTAAAATGGTGATAAGATAAATGGTAGACAGCTTAAAGAGTTGGCGGGGCTGTCAGAAAAGTACTGGAGTGCTCCAGAAAGCGAAGGCAGTTCTGCATTCAGTGAACTGGTCAGTAAGGGGCAGCAGTGGAAGAAACCCTTAAACTGGGACACAGGAGTCACTCACTGTCTCCTATGCCAACATGACTGTCACTAAGTATTCCTATAGTCACTAGGTCACAAAAACTTAACCACTGAAATCTAAATGATGCAAATGTAAAAACTAATGTCCCAGAGGAATGTTACAAGAAAACATTCTGACAGAATTTTCTTCATTGTTTAACTATAAAAGAATATCATAAGCTGAATGTAGTAGTGCATGCCTGTAACCACAGAACTCTGGGAAACTGAAACAGAAGGACTGCAAGTTGAAGCTGGACCCAAGCAATTTAGCGACTTAGAGAGACCACATCAAAAAAAATTTTTTAAAGGTTCAAAAAAAATCCCCAGTACCACAAAAGAAAGAGGAGGAAGAATAGCAAAAGAAGGAGAAGACAAATGAAGAGGATAAGGAAGAGGAGGAGGAAGGGAGGGAGAGGGGAAGGAGAGGGGCAGCAGGAGGGCAGGGGGAGGAGGAGGAGATGACGAGAAGTAAAAGACCTTCAAGAATATTTTAAATAGGAAGACAGTCTGAGAGAAGAGTAGCATAAGCATGTCCAAAACAAAGACTAAGTTACAAGTGGAACAGAAGCCACCAAAAAAAGGGGCTCTAGAGAAGAGAAATAAAAACATCCTAGAAAACTGAAATAGAAAAAAGAGAGCTAGAAGCATTACAGATCTAGTGTATACAATACAAAATTTATTTATTATATCTGAACTGTACACTCCAAGTAGTCATGGTGATGTATTTTGCCCTAGCAGGTGCTTTTGACAACTGAAATAAAACTTGAGAATTTTTTTTTTTTTTTTTGGTTAGAGGGCTGGCTCTGGCTGCATTAAGCATGGGTCTGGTGCAGCATGTGGTGCTGGAGATCTAACCGCAGTCCCTTGCCCCTGACTGATTTTGCCCAAGTAGGTGCTTCAGACAACTGGGCTAACCTGCCAGACCACCCAAGATGATTAATGTTATGTGTATTTTATGACAGTGTTTTTAACTGGGGAGAGAAAGGATTAAAGTGATCCGCCTAGAAGATAAGCGAAAGAAATCCAGGATACCCATCAAAATGAACAGTGGAACAGTGTAAATATTTTACATGATAATTCAAGAAATCAAAGGAAATATGACCTTACAATTTTGAAAGATGACACTTTTTACCTCAGAAAATTGATCTAGGATAGTAAACATTAAGATATGATACTTAAAATATGAAAAAATATATTTTTTTATTTTAAAGAGAAAAAAAATCCAAAAACAAATAACAAGACTAAAGACAGAAACAATGCAACACAAAACAACAAAAATGGCACAGAATTTCAAAACAAGAAAAAAAATTTACAATGCTTGTTATATTACATATTGTTATCATCAAATTTGTTGCTCGCATTACCAGCTATAGGCATGCAAGATTGATCAAACAATTAAACATTAACTCTTCTTTTCAATAAACCTTAATTATTTTCCCCTGTTCTTTTTACTTTTTATTTTTAATTTATTTTAAAGAGCGTATAATAACAATAGATAAGACATTAGAGACAAGACACATTTAAAAGAACAAGATGAGGAGTATTCAACCATGGTTGTTACATTGCGTATTGCTGTCCTCAGTGTAGCTGCTCAGATTACAGATATTAGCATATAGAGTTAGTCAAAGTAAAAATTTATACATGAACTTCTGCTTCAAAAAAAACTGATAGAAGTTAGTAGTACAACCATCTCAGCTATCCTGTGTATATATTTATATGATTTCCTCCCTTTTCATTTTTCCCTATTTTTTTCCTTTCCCTCATCTCAATGATTTCTTCCTTATGTTCAGTTTCTTTCCATTTTACTCTATCTATCATACCTTTCAGATTTTATTATTTCAGGTTCTTACACTAGGGAGACAATATGATGTTTATACATATGGGTCTGATTTATTTCACTTACAAATTTAGCCTCTAATTGCATCCATTTACCTATAAAAGCCTCAATTTTGTCTTTCTTGATAGCTGAGTAATACTCCATTGTATAAAAATATAACATCTTTTGATCCATTCCTCAGGTGATGGACATTTGAGTTGTTTCCAAGATGTAGCTATGACACACCTTTTCATCCAGCCATGGAGAAAGGCCAAGATGAAGGCGACAGTTTGGCAAGTGCCAGTTTTCTGCATTGTCTCAAGGTGGAAAGCAGATGTGTCACAGTGCAAGCGAGTGAGTTGTTCCTGTGAGCCATTTTTTTAATTAAGTGATGCCACTGCATTGATGTATTCACAAGAGCAGGGTGCTCAGGACCCCAGCACTCCCCATGAGGCCTCACTTCCCAACCATTGAGTGGCCTCTTAAGTTTTCAACACACAAATCCTGGAGGACACATTGACACCACAGCGAGGCTCAAAAGCAGTACTATTTATCCAGTATCTGTGCCTTCAAAAAAGTTTTCATGTACCTTTTATTCTTTGATAGGCTGGATGTATATAAAACCTTTGCTCATTTTCTTTTCTTGTTGTGCGTATTGTTCTTTGCAAATCTCACGCCGAGCTGATATTTCTGTTAGAAACAACTTGGTCTCTTTTCATGGAAGAAGAAGCAAAGTAACTATGGTAGAGTCCTTGCCTACCAAATCTGGACGGTTCCTGGCTCATGCATCCAGTTAAAAGAACCTGTTTCTCCTTCCTGTTCATTTCTTCCCCACATCCTTCAGTGGAGGGGAGGGCAGGCCAAGGGCCTGTGCCTGTGTCTATCTTCTCTGCAGAAGGAAGGAGGTGGACAGACAGGATGGGGGAATGAGTGTGGGCAAAGTTCTGTCCTCAGCCTTGCCTCATTGGTGACAGACAGACGCTTCCTCTGCCACTCTGCCTCTGAGGAAACAGGGACAGTCATTCCCACCCAGATTGCACAGGCAGCCTGAGGGAAAATGACAGGTAGGGAAGGGTGACTGATATCTTCTGCTCTGAAAAGCACAAACATATTTTATTTAAAATTATGGGAACTCTTACCATTTATTTCTGATGCTATAAGAGCTATAAAAACACACCAAGACAAAATCTAAAGAACTAAAAATATTTTCAGCAAGATAACCTCTTCATTTATTTTGCACACTTTCCTCTCATTCTCTCCTTTTTTGTAAACCAAGAGCCAGAAGTGTAGGGGGACTCTGGTTTCCAGAGAGCTAGATAAATAGTTTTAGCACAGAGGGCTGTAGAGCATCGAGACTCAGAGGCCTCCCTCTGCCCAGAGTCCTCCAGGGCTTGGCCAGGCAAAGAGAGGCAGCAGGCCCTGGGCTGTTCATGAGGACACAGACCCGGCCCTGGAGAAGCACACAGTACCTGCCTTCAGGATACTGCTGGCAGACAGGGACATGGGACACCCAGTACCTGTTACACTAAAGCCCCCAGAACAAGCACTCAGCCTCAGATTGGGAAGAAACATAAGAGGGAGAATGAAGTGGAAGGAAGTCCATACAGGAGGACTTCTGGGACAAAACAAACTGCCCAGGTGAGCCAAGACTGGGTGAATTTATTGATTTATTCTTTCATTTCTTCAACAAACATCTAAAGAATCTAGTAAATTCCAGACACTCCTCAGGAATGGAGGACATAGAGATGAACAAAACTTGGCTGCTTCCCAGAGAAATGTACAATCCAGAGGTGATAACAGATGTGTATAAATAATTACAGCCTTTAAATAAGGGCAACATCCAAAGTCATACAAATCTATAATGTGTGAGCAAAGAAGAGAGATGGATAGCATGGCCTGGATGATGGGTGAGGGTAGGGGATGCCAGGCAACCTGCAGAAAGAGGGACCCAGGCAGAGAGGCAGCTACAAATGGAAAAAGAAGTGTGACAGGGCCCAGTCTGTGTCTCACCTGGCTGAGCAGATGGGTGGCCAGGGAACAGGAAGGTGAAGAGAGGGTAAGACTGGACCCAAGGAGAATTTGAAGGCTTGGCTATGTGGATCTGGGGATGGTGATGGTGAGGATGTTAGCAGGAAAGGACATACATGATCATCCCAACCTGGACCAAAGTAAAGTTGGCAGAGGAGGGAGACACAAGTACTGAAGGCAACGTGGGAGGCAAGGACAGAGACCCAGTAGAAAGAAAGAAGCCTCCAAAGGATCTTGAGCTGCCCTCAGTTTTTGAAGTGGGGCCATGTCTTGATGATGTTGTACAAAGCCTGTCCAGGAGACAGAGTGTTGACCACATCACTATGGCCCATCAGCAGGTAGTTGGGGGTCAGGTAGCCCTTGAGCACAGCACATTGAATCAGGTCCTGGGCTGCCTGCAGTGCGGTGGCATTGGGTGGGTTGCCTGAAAAACACAATCACTCATTGACTGTAGGTCCCAGAGTTCTCAGTCCAGACAGGACACACTCCTAACCCCACTCCACCCAGCACCACTACCACACTGGTGTATTCCACTGTTGGTAGCTGCACTATGGAAAGACAGAAAACCAGGTCAAGACTTTAGATGTTTCAGTTCCAAGGAGTTCCCGAAATCAAAAGGGCTGGACCTGAGAAAATAGACATAATTCTTTTGTTTTGTTTTGTTTTGTTTTGGTACCAGAGATCAAACTCAGGACCTTGTGCTTGTAAGACAGGTGTTTATTCTGCTGAGCTGTCTCCCCAGCCCCAACACAATTCTTTTGAGTACTCACAAAGTCTTTCTCCACTGTAAATGCTTAATCTAGAAGTTCTCTACTGGGTGTGGTTTAGTACCCCAGGGGACATTAGGCAATGTCTGGAGATATCTGTAGTTATCAAAGCTGAGAGATGTGAGGATCCTGTCATTATCTTGTTGATGGAAGCAAGGATACTACTAAGCATCTTACAAAATCCCACAACAATGAGTTTTTATCTGGTCTGAATTGTCAATAGCACGGAGGTTAAGAAATAGAATTTAAGTGATAGACATACTTCCTGCAGCTTACTATTTTCAGTTCAACCTCAGCCAGGCACAATTCTGGGTCACCCCTGCCCATATCCAAGACCCATTCCAGTATCAATCTGAACTAGCCCCAGATTCAACTGAAAGCTCCTGTGTATAAATGAGTTGTAGGCAAGAGCTCTGAGCCTTGACAATCCATAGTATGTATTCTCAGTGTACAATCAGGGTCTCTGTGGTTTGACATGGAAGGCATAATAGCCCCACATTGTTGCTATGGTAATCAAGAAAAGATGTAACTGCTAAGATAATCTGAAAATATTCACAGAGTGCTCTGTGGATTCATGTGTGCTTCATGTGTTTCTTAGATACTAGAAAAAGAAAGACATGCACATTTGGATGTTGTGAAGGAAACATGAATGTTCAGGAGGAACATTCAGTCTGGGAGTCTTTCACACTCAGTGACGTGTCAAATTAGATGTCTCAGCATGTGTGGACACTAAGATGATGGTTGGAACTGATGCCTTTACTGTCCACAGCAGACACTCCCCTCTCCAAAGACCAGAAATGACCATTTCTGCCCAATTCATTCAACTTACCTGTAAAGGTACCCATGAAGACAATGCCCAAAGCAATATCATTGTAGCCAGGGGTAGAAGAGCCTTGGACATTCCAGCCCACCCCTTCATAAACACCGCCATCCTGGCCCACGAGAAAGCTAAAGACCACAAGAAGAGATGGAGATTAGCATGAAAGAGACACTTGGAGATTTCTTTTCATCTTCATTCATCCATTAATTAATGCCTTTACTTATTGTCTATAATTTACTAAAATCCACATTAATCTATTGTATTTTTAGTCTAAGTTACAGAAATAAGTAAGACTGAGTGTTTAACATTGATGAGCTGGTAAACCAGCAGGGGAGATGGGCAGGCAGAAAGGGCAGCAGGAAATCCTGAGTCATAGAATTTGCAGGTTTCTGTGGAAGAAAACTCCCACCACGGCTGATTTTATCCTACCAATGATTTAACAACTGGCTTGAAAAATTCCTGAACTGTGTGGGAGTTTTGCTGAGCTGCAGCAGCCTCTCCCACCATCACAAAAGATAGACTGACACTGGATAGCTACGGAAGTCTGGTGAGCCCTGAACCTACCCACCCACCCACCCCTGCCACATGCACACACACGCAGTTTGCAGGATCCTTGGTGAGACCTAGCCTGCCCCCCTCCAGTATCATGAGAGCCTTGTAAAGCTTCAGCTCATTCCCATCATCTTCAGAGTCCTCCTGAACTGTGGTTTGCCCCCCTTTACTGTGATGAAAGCCACTCTGAACCCCACATAGAGGGAGCATTGGTGAGCCTACTTGGCCCCTGCTCCTTGCTGACTTGTGCCCCCATCATGCTACTGTTGCTGCTGAGTTTGCACATTGAGAGCTTCAAAAACATCAAAATGAAGAAGCAAAAGGCAATCTCAGACCTCCAGCCCACCCAGAACGAGTCAAGAAAACAAGGATGTAGAAAAACTTGGAAATTGTACACCTGAAATTTCTGAAATGATGGCAACTGATGTAAAGAAACAACTCCATCAGGGTGTAGAAGAAATCAGACCAGAAATAATCTCTTACGTTAAAAAAATGACAACAATTGTGAAAGAATTGCTTAGCACATCTAAAGAAGACATAGATAAAAAACAGAATAGAAAAATGTTGGAAACATTGAATGAACAATACAGGAAAGGAGTATAATGAACTAAACAGAGTCAAACAGATGTCCAGGAAATTATGAATTCCATTGAAAGCTGGCAAAAACAACTTGAAGGAAGCTGAAGATAGACCATTAGACCGTGAAGACAGCATTGCAGCCAGTGATTGCAAAAGGAGAGACCTCTTAAAAATAATAGGTAACCAAGAAATAACAATTCAACAGCTGCAAGATGATGCAAAAAAAGCAAATCAAAACAAAACAAAAAAAATGCAAGACTAATAGATGTCAATGAAACAGCAGGAGTCAACACAAATGACATAAAAAGATTATTTGTAGAAGTAGTAACAGAAAATTTCCCAAGCTTAGAAAAAGAATTGGAGGCATATAGAACTCCAACTAGCCATAATCAAAATAGTATCTACACCTAGATATGTAATAATCAAGATCCCAGAAATTCAACAAAAGGACATACTAGGCTGTTTGAAAAAAGAACCAGATCACCTACAATGGAAAGCCCATCAAGATCACAGCAGATTTCTCAGCACACCATCAAGAAGAGGTTGGAGGGAAGTATTTCAAGTCTTGAAAGAAAACAATTTCCAATCCAGAATGATGTACCCTGAAAAACTATCAAGTTTAATGGAGAGATAAAATACTTCCATGACAAAAAACAACTGAAGAAATTTGAGACAACTAAATCAAATCAACAAAGAGTACTGACAGATATTCTAGGAAGACACAAAAACTACCACTACTTCAAGAACAACAATAGAATGGAATCACCACACAGAGCAGGCAATTAAACAGAAGGGAAAAGTAGAGAATCTACAACAGAAGAATAACATGACAAAGAGAAGCCAAGGCAAATCAGTTATATAACCATCAATAAGTGAACTCAATTCAATGAAAAGAAGGAGACTGGCAAAGTGGCTCAATAAACAAAATCTAGGGGCTGGTGAGATAGCTCAAAGGACTAAAGTGCCTGCTTAGGCAAGCTTAGGCAAGAGCAGAGACCACAGTTCAATCCCCAGCACCACATGTGGTGCCAGGCACCCCGCAGGGTGTGCTGAGCAGACCACAGAGTTGAGGCATAGTGACATATGTATGTAATCCCAGTGCTGGGGAGGATGAAAATAGAGGGATCACTCTGAATCTGAACTGCATAGTGACACCCTGTAACAACCAAATACATTTTTTAAAAAAATCTAACAATATGCTGTATACAAGAAATACATTTAACTCAAAAGGAAATTCATAGACTGAAATTTGTCAAAGGATGAGAAACAATGCTCCATGGGACAGGAACCAGAAAAACGAAAGGGTAGCTATTCTGGTTGGTGAAAATGTAAATTTCAAACCAAGAATGATCAAAAGAGATAAAGAAGGTCACTACACATTTGGTAGGAGAAAACTGTAACAAGAAGAGTAAAAATCATAAATACATATGTACCCAACATAGAGCATCAAACTATATCAGACAAATTTTAACAGACATAAAAAATCAATTGAGCACTAACACAACTGTAACAGTGGACTTTAATACCCAACTATCGCAAAGAGATAGATCAATCAGGCCAAAAAAAAAAAGTCAGCAAAGAAATAACAACTAAACAAAACTTGTGAAAAAATGGACTCAGTAGACCTTTACCCTGTGTATCACCCAACAACACTGAACATACATTCTTCTCAGCTGCACATGGGACATTCTCCAAATAGACCATATACTAGCACATAGAGTATGCTTAAGTAAATGCAAAGGAATTGAAATTATCCCATGCATATTATCTGACCATAGTGCAATGAAACTGAAAATTATTGACAAATTATCCCCAAAACTCCATGAACACATGGAATTTAAATAGCATCCTCCTAAACAATCAACAGGTCACAGAAGTTAAAGAAATTAAACAATATTTATAATCAAATGAAATGCACATACAACCTACCAGACCCAGAACTGAAAAATGTCTTAAGAGGGAAATTTATGGCAGTAAATTCTCATATCAAGAAAACAGAATGAGCCCAAATAAATCATCTTATGCTGCATCTCAAACTCCTAGGAAAAGAAGAATGGTCAAGCCCAAAGAAGGCAGAAAATCATAAACATCAAAGCAGAAATTAATGCAATGGTGATGAAGAAAGCAATACAAAGAATTAATGAATTGAGTTGGTTCTTTGAAAGAAAAATTAAAATTGATGAACCCCTAGCTAACCTTATTAAAAAAGGAAATTAAAAAAATCCAAATTCATTCAATAAAGAATGAAAAAGATGAAACTACTACAGAGCCCATAGAAATTCAGAAGATCATCAATAACTACTTCAAGGGGGCCAGGGAGAGAGCTCATTAGGATAAGTGACTGCCTGGCAAGCACAAGGTTCTGAGTTCAATCCCCAGTTCCACCAAAAAATAAATAACTACTTCAAAAATCTTTACTTTCATGATGTAGAGTGTGTCTAAGGAGAATCACATGGAGAGAAAACATTCTCTCAGGCTTTCACACAGAGCACAGTGGCCAAGCAATGGCCATGACTCATCCACATGAGCTTGTGAGCTGACACTCACAAGCAATCTGAGGTACAGGATCTCAGGATAAATCCTGAGGGGATTTCACTGACCTTATCAG
>NDGN011368008.1:0-29833 GCA_002564285.1 Tympanoctomys barrerae | reverse complement strand
ACCATCTGGGGACCAAAGAAAGATCTAAAAGGGAAGCTTCAGTTGTGACTGGGATCAGTAACCAGGTGACAAAGATAAGGAAGCATGGAACATCGAGAGGTAAATGGGGCTGGGTGGGAAGTGAATGCAGACAAGAAATTTGGGGACAAGAAGGAACGTATGAAATGCAGGGCTGTGAGAAACACAAGAGAGCTCAAGTTGTCATTTTTCTTGTGTTTTTAAATGTTGGCTACACGAATCCTGTGGGAGACCACTTAAGGAGGATGAGACCTAATTGGTCTCCTCTGTGAGCACAAAGCAGGGATGAGGACATGCTGCAAGTTCTAGGAAAGCTAATGCAGCTGGGAGTAAGTCGCGCACCCAAGTGGGTACTAATAGGTAACACGAGGCGGAACAATCATGTGCTACTTTCATTGCTTGTACCCGTGTCTGGGTGACTAAAAGGGGGACGAGCTAGAGGCTCAGGCCTCCTCGGCTCTAGAGCCCAGAGCTCCTTGGCTGCCCAGGTGTCACACTCACTCTGTGTCTCTGTGTCATTTATCCTCCTCTGGCTGCAGGTAAGGAAATCGAGGTAGCAGGACTGGGGAGGGGAAAGTGGGGCAGGAGGGCGGGCGAGGACACTGGTTGTCCCAGGTAGCCCAGGGGCAGAGGCCTGGGACCAGCCGGGCAGGATGCTAGACGTTTGAATAGATAAGGGAAAGGGAGCTGGGGCCCAGATTATAGCGGGAGAGACGCTCCTTCTCTGGGAGATGTTCATGATCTGAAACATAGCGGACTCCTGTATTTACATGGTTGATTTTCTTTGAGGGTTTGTTTTATAGATCAAGGACTTTAAACAGCTCACACACGGGCATCTTTTTAGAAAGGCTGACTGTCATAATCTGCTTGTCTAAAAGCCATCACAGGCTCACAACATACTGCGACAGAAGGTGAGGGGCTCTAAGATAGGGGCTTGAGGTCAGAGCAGGAGCCTGGGTGAAAGCAAGGGGCCTAATGTGCCCGAAAGCTGTAAGACAGCAGGGCCCCGAGAATCTTGGCTGTTCCCCCATGACATTTCCATGAAATAAAGAAACGGCAGTGGATGTGAAGAGCCATCTCACCGGAGCGCTTCCCTAGTTTCCAGTGGTGTTAAGCATCTTTTCAATTTGTGTACTTTTTCTAAAATACATGTCTGTTCAAATCCTTTGCTTTTTTGAATTTGCTTATCTTTCTGATGCTGAATTATAAGAGGATTTAAGAAATATACATTCTAGACTTAGTATCCAAGAATATGTAGCAGATTTACCAGATACGTGGCCTGCAAACATTGTCTCCCATTCTGTGGCTTTTATTTTCACAGTAGTGGCATCGACACACAGATGTTTTCATTTTCAGTGAGTCCTACTTATCTAGCTTCACTTTTATCACTTGTGCTTCTGGTGTTTTATCTAAGAAGCTGTTGCTGTTTGGTCACAAAAATGTATTTGTATTTTTTTTTTTCAATTTGGAAGCAGATACTTTATTAACTGACCAAATGATAAAAACACCATGGTAGATACCTTAGTTCATCCTTCTAATAAGCTTATTGATCTGGTCTTCCCTGTTTCCAGCATCTCCACCTTCCACAAAATGGGTGGTCTTTTTTTTTCATTCCACCGTGTGGAGATGCCAACTTGAACGGCCACAGGAAGTTATTTGCTGCTTTGAAGCATTTTCCAACAGTGTAGATCTCATGACCCAGATCCTCCATGCAGACGATTCCATATTTACCAAGAGATGGAGCAATCAATGAGTTACCCGTCCAGGCAGTTCGCTTCTTAGTGATCTCGCTGTAGCCACGCTCGTATATTAGTTCAGTCACTGACTTCAGGTTTGGGTGCCCCGCGCACTACACGGCTGCACAATTCTCAGCATGTTCATTGAAGCCTAGTTGAGCTCAACGAAGGTGCCATTGAAGGTTTGGTGAAGGCGAAGAAGCTGCAGCACCTTCGGATCTTTGGGCTTGCACCATTGATGCCCCTGACCTGGATGACAAAGGCCAGTTAGGGCTCTGCAGGGACATAAAGGTCGCCAGCTTCTCTCGCCATCCTCGCCATTCAGATCTCAGTTCTGTACTCCTTATGACAGTGCCTGGCTTTTCCATAGATGAGCTGCCTCCTTGCCTTACGAAGCGTCTTCTGGGCAAACTTTTTTCTCAGGTACTTTATTGTCTTCAACTCTGTGAAATGTCTTTGATGTTTCTTCAGGGCTTCTGGCACAGCAGGAACCTTCTTTTTCTGCTTATTTTCTTCTCTTCCACACCCTCCATGGTTCCAGCTGGAAAAGAGCCGTGTGTTTTGTTCTAAGTTTCAGCTCTTTGCTTTGAGTTTCAGATCCAGTTTCAATTTGTTTGTAAGGTGTGAGGCAGGACTTGAACTTCATTGTTTGCGTGTGGATATTTAGTTGTTTCAGCAGCATTTATTGAAAAAAGCATTTTTTCCCCCATTAAATTGTCTTGGTGCTCTCATCAAAAGCCAATTAACCAAATGTAAAAATTAGTTCTTAACTCTTTATTTGAGGAAAATTTATACTGTTTCTTTTTGGTCTTTTCCTATATATAGTTCAGTTTATTAGGACGTGAGTGCGTCTCACAGCGTTCGCAGTCCTGCGGGAAGCTGGCGCGTGTTCCTCACACATCTTAGCTCCTCTTTGTATCCTCTTCGCCCCCATCCACTCCGGACCCCCTTCCTGCCTTTGCTCGCGTCTGCGGCACACAGTGCTCATGTTCCTTGTGTGGAGTTGGTGCAAGGGCAGAATGTTATGTAAAATAAGTCAGAAACACAAGTTTCCGTATCACATGGCTTCTCCTGTACACGAAACCCAGAATAAAAATAGACAGCAAATAAAAGATAATAGAAAAGAGGGAGACAGACAGTTCTCAACTCGTAAGTCTGTGCCGTTGCTGTTTTCTCCTGACGTGCCGGGATCGCACCTCCTTGCTCTCTGTCCACTCTGTGGGAAGTGTTGCGGTGGGGAGGCAACAGCCACACCTCGCTTTTTCTAAGGTTTTGTTCTGGATGTTTTGGGCCTGATTTGAAGACAAGTTGCACAATTTCTACAATCCTGATAAGGGTTACCATGAATCTGCGGAGCGGTGTAGCCAGTGTTGCCAGCTTTGTCATCTGGCCCACGAACGGCAGCCGCCTTTGAACTTGCTTAGAGCCTCAACTTATTTTAATCTTTTGCAGTTTTCAGTGGGCGTGTTGTGCATTTCCTTCATTCATTTTATTCCCAAGGGGTTCTTCTTGATATTATTGTAAATGGAATTGTTTTCTTAATTTCAATCTCAGAGCATTTATTGCTAGTTTATAGAAATAGAATTGGTTTTTATATAATTGTCTTGTTGCCTGCAACTTACAGAGGCCACTGTCGTGACCGTCTGCATGGACGCTGCCCATGACATGCACTGGCTCAGCCAGGCTCTCCTTGCCCGCCTGTTTCCCCATCTGTCCAGTAAACGGCTGCTCTTTTGCCTCTGCCAACACCACTGCCCACCAGCCTTTGCTAACCACTAGCTGACGCTGGGCTCTGGCTGGTAGGTGAGGACACTACTGCTGAGCTGTGTCCCTTGTCCCTGCTGCTGTCCTGTGTGTGACAACACCTTAGGATATAACTTCTGGACAGTGTGGTCCAGTTAAGTTCCGGAGCCGCCACTGCACAGTTCGCCGGTCCTTGCGGGTCGTTCCTTCCCCCGGAGGGCTCGCGGCTATCTTCATTCCTGGGCCTGTTAAACTCCTCACTGGCTTATTTCCAGCGTATTGTTACTGGCACTGTGGACCTCTCAGCCTCCTCCTCCCCCTCCTCCTCCCCCTCCTCCTTAGCATGCTGTGCCAAGCTCTCTGCAGATTTGACAGTGGTCTTGGGCATGAATCTCCCAAGGCAGTGTCTCTGCTAGAGCCCGAGCATCCGGGCGGTCGCTGTACCACTGTGCAGAAGTAGGGCAGGAGCAGTGGCCTGTGCCTCCCACAGAGACGCTTTGGCCTACTGGTTAGTCACTAGGTGGGGATGGTAGCCACCAGTCTTGGTCAGCTGTCAGCATGGGCCCACTGCCACTCGAGCAAGCTAGGAAGGAGGTGGAAGTTTCCTGGCCTGCGGTACCTGTACAGAGCTCCTGCCTGCAGGGAGTGGTTGGGTGTGTGAAGGGAACCCTGTGGAGCCACAGCCTTGGGCCAGGCCAGGGTGTGTGGTGAGCCCCATCTTCTTGACAGGAAAACTGTTACACTGAATTAGGGAGGGAGTCAAAGAGACGTGTTGTTCAACATAGATTTTTGTTGTTATTACCAAGATTTAGGAAGTTACCATGAAGTTTTCTATTTGTTGTATTGGCCTTAGAATAATTTCCAATGTCTTTAAATGATGTTGAGGGCCAGGGAGATAGCTTAGTGGCACAAGCACTTGCCTGGCAGGTGCAAGGTCCTGAGTTCGATTCCTGGTACCAAAAATAAATGATTTTGACCACTGAAGTGATTGTTTTATTTAGCAGCCTCTTCCCACCACAAGTTTCCATTGGCCATATTTTTGTAAACAAATACAGCATGTCCACTTATGGCCCTGCTGTCCATCGCTGATTCTATGCAGGTAAGTAGCCTCAACAGCAACCAGAGAGCCTGCGTAGCCTGGAGTAACTACCTGCTGCCCTGTGCAGGGGACATTTACTGAAGAATTTCTGCATTCGCTTGCTGTTCTTTGTATGGAGAGCAGCACTACAAAATTATAAAAAGACAGGTTGAGTCTACAGTCCAAACTACAGGAAAAGCCATCGTTGGTCAGTTTAGAAAATCACTGTCCTCTGTTCGGATTGTTTGTGGTAATTGAGGGAGGTTGTATTTGCTTTTTCGTACTAGGGACTGAGCTGAGGAAACTCTGCACTACACTTCGAGAGCTTAGAGACAGGGTCTTACTAAATCACCCAGGCAGGTCTTCAGCTTGTGGTCCTCCTGCCTCAGTCTCCTGAGCTGGGGTGACAGGCACGCACCACCGTGCCAGGTTGTAACTGTGCTTTTAAATGTAAATATTTAGGAGCTATCTTTTTTCATTTTAAATCAGCAGCTCTTTTGATGTCTAACTTTAGCAATTTCAACTTTGCAATCTTCTTACCCTAAACTGTCTAAGCCTTCCTCCCCTGGGAGAACAGTGTGGTTAGATTTGGGTTGTATAAATGTCTTCTACCTGCCAGTTTCTGCTTGGCATGTTCATGATAAGTTTTGCCTTTTTGGCTCAAGCAGCTCTTCTGAGGGTTGGACTTGTGTGCCAGACACGCCGGCTGCGTCTGTGTGGACGCGGCGTGGCTGAGGGGCGGAGGAGGCCAGGGCTGGCCGGGCAGAGGCCAAGCAGCGGCTCCCTGCCTGCCATGCTCTCTGCCCAGGATGGCAGCCGTCTCCTTCAGGTGCCCAGAGGTCGCAGAGCACGTGGGCTCTGAGCCTCTCGGCCTGCCGGGGACGCATGCTGGGCAGAGGAATGCGAGCCGCGGACCTGGGTGCTGGGCTTCACCAACTGGCTTCCTGTCTCCTAGCACTGCTTCAAAGGACACTGCATCTGGCTGACACCTGACATCCTCAAACGGGACGGCAACTGGGGTGCCTGGACCCCCTTTGGCTCCTGCTCACGCACTTGTGGCACAGGCGTGAAGTTCAGGACCCGCCAGTGTGACAACCCACAGTGAGTGGCCCAGCCCTCCCACCCTGAGTAGCCGCTGAGGTTCCCACTGGCTCTCGACCGCGGGCTTGCAGCAGGCCATGATGGCCACTCCCTGGCGAGCTGGAGCCACCTGGTCACGGCCAAGAGCATGAGGTCAAGTGACCCACCCTCCCGGCCCCAGCGTGGGAGGCAGATGTGGCTCTGTAGGACATCTCTGTCACAGCCAGGAGACCTCGTCCCCTGGTCCGTGGCTCTGAGCCTCCTCCTGCCCCCACAACCTTCAGTCCACTTTCGACACTGTCTTTCCCTGCCTTGGGCGAGGAGATCAGCGGGGAGGTGGGACGTGTGCAGGGGAGGGGGTCTCTCAGGCCCCCAGATTGCTGGGAACCTGGACAGGCGCTGCTGTAGCCGACTGGCGATTTACAGCCGCCCCAGCCACGTTTCCTCCTCCCTCATCCACGCGGCCACCCCAAGGTGCTCCGGTTTCCTCGCCCACAGACGCTTTTCTTTTCGGCCTCCCCAGCTGCTGGCCGCTGTGCCGCCTCCCCCTGCGCTTAGGCGCCTGGCGCCATGCAGCGTCTGAGTGGAGGAAGCAGGGCCGATGGGTGCGGGGCAGTGGGCAGCTGGCTCCCGGAGAGGCGGTGGGCCTTGCACGGTGCCCACAGAAGGCCCCCGGGCGCCATCTGGCACACACATGGTGGGGCCTTCAGCTTCTTTTGTCCTGTCCAATAGATTTGGATTAACAGAAGTAAAATATTTTGGTTTCTCTGAAAACACTGAAAGTCTGGAATTCCACAAAAAACCTGAGCAGATTTCCAGCTTCTAAATTGGCCGGTTGGGAGGGATCCGGACTCCCCTGCTCATTTCCTAGCCTGCTGTGCTTTTCCTGGCATTGACATCGAGGAACCAGACCAGGTGGCGGCTGCTGGGGGAGGCGCGCTGTCTCCATCCGCAGGGCAGGTTCCGGAGCTGGACTGCCCGTGTCCGGCTACTCCGGCTAGAGCCCTCCCGCCCCTCCCACCCTCCTGCCCAGGGCCACAGGCTGCCGTCCGTCCTGGGCAAGATCGGACTGGCGGAGGGCCCTCAGGTTCCTCTCCGTGTACCTCTGGGTACGGCTACACTTGCGGGGAGAGCACTGGCTCGGTCACTTTCCTTGGCTGAGCTGAACCCCTACTCCTGAGGCTCAAGGACCCCCCTAAAATTCCCACCCGAAAGGCAGCTTTTCTGGCGCCACCAGGCAGCAGGATCTCTGCTCTCTCCTCCAGTCCGGCCAACGGGGGCCGCAGCTGCGCCGGCCTGGCCTACGACTTCCAGCTCTGCAACCCCCAGGACTGCCCCGACACGCTGGCCGACTTCCGCGAGGAGCAGTGTCGCCAGTGGGACCTGTACTTCGAGCACGGCGATGGCCAGCACCACTGGCTGCCCCACGAGCACCGGGATGGTGAGCACCCAGGAGGGCAGTGGTGTGCTCCGCAACCGGCCGGGTGGGGGCAGGGCTGGCAGGGTCCTGTAGCCCGATGCCTGTGAGGCAAGGCGGTGACACTGGGCCGAGACCAGGGCCGCCCCAGCAGGTGTGGCCACTGCAGCCCCTCTGGGGCTAGGACTTGGGGCTGGCACCGGGTTATCATCCCAAAGGTGGCAGAACACTGGGCTCCAGGAAGGCTGCTGGGGGCAGGCCAGAGGGACCGTCCTCTTGCCGTCGCCATCTGGTGGCGAGCTGGGGTTATGTGGCTAGCCAGGCCTTGGGTCAGCGGTGAGCCTTGGCTACCAGTTGGGACCCTCAGCTATGAGTGTCATGGATGCCTGTGATCCCAGCTCTCTGGAGACTGAGGCCAGAGGACCACAGTGCAAGTTCTTCCTAGGTGGTGCAGTGCAACTCTGTGTCAAAAAAAAAAAAAAATGTGAAAGGGCTGGGACACATAGCTCAGCGTAAAGGGCCCACTACTGAGAAGGAAGGGAGACGGACAGCGGGCATTTTGGCTGACGGACCTGACAAGTCAGGCAGCATCAGGCCCGGAGGGCCTTGGGGGGCTTGTATGGTCCCCCCTTGCTCCAGGACTCCCAGCCTGAAGGAAACCCAAACGCACAGAGGCGCAGGCCCCTGTGCCAAGTGTGCAGCCTCTGTGTACAACCTGCGCACAGCCCAGTACTGTGCATCGTTTCGGGACCGTTACAGTACTTACCACCGGCAGTACTATGTGAGTTTTTGTTGTGTGTTTTGTTTAGGATATGATGGCCCAGAAAAAGCCTGTATGTGTTCAATGTAGGACAATTTTTTTCTAAATATTTTTGATCTACAAAGTCCAAACTATAGATGTGAACTCCTTGGATAGAGAGGTAGACTGTGTTCCATTTGGGTCCCTCTCTGTGGGGACCTGAGACAGGATCAGGGCAGCCTGGTCCTTGTGGTCATCCAAGAAGGTTAATGGAAAAGGACTCTACAAGGAGACTCAGGCAAGAGGCGAGGTGGGGGCCTGAGACGGCCACAAGCACGTGTGACCCGGAGTGCCCAAGCCTGGCTGGCTCTGCGGAAAGGTCCCAGGTGGAGAAAAGAAGGCAGCTGTGTCCCTCCTGTTCCCTCTCTGTGCCCAGAGGGTAGGCTGCATGGAGCAGGGGGACCTCGGAAGGCCCTGGGATCTCTCCCTCCTTGGGTTTTATCTTGCGAGGAGGCATTTCGCCGCTTCCCTTCCAGCCAAGGAGAGATGTCACCTCCACTGTGAGTCCAAGGAGAGCGGGGAGGTGGTATCCATGAAGCGCATGGTGCATGATGGGACACGCTGCTCCTACAAGGACGCCTTCAGCCTCTGCGTGCGTGGGGACTGCAAGGTGGGTGCCAGGGTCTCTGCCCCCAGCATGCTTGGACAGGATGTCAGCCACGGTGCCTTGGGCGGCGGGTCACTCCCCCTCCCCATACCAGGGGTCCCAGACTTGAGTGTATCAACGAACTCAGTACCTGGAGCTTGGGGCCATCACCTCCGAAATTCTGGTTCCAAGGTCAGCTTGGATCCTTGCTGTGCCCCAGCTGATTCTGACCCATGAGAGGCACAGGTGAAGTACATGGTGGGGTCACCTCCAGATGACCCCACTGTCAGCTGCCAAGGTTGCGAGCCAAAGACACTGAACCCAGCAAACCTATTGCACACCCCAGCTTAGCAACACAGTACTCTGTGGGGTGGCATTGCCCCGCCCAGACTCAAGGGGGTGACCAGTACTGCGACAGCTGCTACTTCCCAAGAGGGTCAGAGTCTCGTTCAGCCCAGCAAAAGATCACATTCCAAAGTGGAGGCAGAGCTGCGATGACTACATGCTGCTCTCGTGGTGCCTGAAAGTGAAGCCAGCCATCTACATATCTGTGGCTTCTGCACGCTGTCACAGAGGACAACCACGGGTGGTGGCCCACAGTAGGAACCCTTGCCCCAGAAGCAGGGCGCACCTCTGCTGGAGGCTGCGTGGACAGGACTGATTGTAGGCACTGGGCCTACGCAGTACCCTGGGGTGTGGCTGCAGAGAGCCCCGGAGCAGGGTGCAGGCAGCAGGGCCCTGCCGGTCTGCTCACACACGTGTGCCTCAGGAGGACTCAGGAAGTGTGGCCACACAGTTGGCTATAGGACAGGAAGCCAAGTACGCGGCGTCAGACAGTGAGCCACGAGGCCTTGAGCTGTGGCAGAGCCGCGTGACAGCGCAGGGAAGCCAGAGCCACTGAGAGAAGAGTTTATGACTTAGAGTCCCCGAGGAGGACACAGGGTGCCACGCAGGGCCACCTGCATAAGCAGCAGGTGGAGTTAGGAGCAGAAGCAGGCGTGCAGGGAAGCAAGGACCTCAGCCTCTGAGAGGTTTCCTGGGAAAGACCACGCTGACCAGAGGGTGGGAGGGCCTCTCGGAGCTGCGTTGATGTTGATGATTAAAGCAGAATAACATACTATTAGTGGGATAGATAAAGGCAAGCCGCATAGATAGAAAAGGGGAGGAGAGACCGGAGGCAAATGGGAAATAAAACGCATCCGTCCTGACAGCGCATGTAAATGTGAAACTCCTTTTAGAAAATTAATACTGGTAAAAGTAATAATAATGCTTAAGTGGATTCCGTCAATCAGAGAAGATCAAAATATAGTGACTCGTGACTTACAAGTGAAGTGACGGCCGAGATGTGGGAGAGCAGATATTCACGCACGCTTACACACACACGCACGCACACACACGCACACACACACACACACACACACACACACACAGATGGGAAACCAAAAGAGAATCCAGCATTAAATAAGGCCATGTGGGTCATTTTGATTTTTAAAGGGGCATGATTCAGTATCTTGATAAAAGTAATAACCTGCCATCAAATATGTTACCTAAAAACTGCTACAAAAAAGTGGAGAGCTGGAGTGGGCTGGTTTCTCCCAGCCCTCTGGTACCAGGCGCCAGTCCAGGGCCTTGGTGACGGACCTCAGCGCCTGACCCGGCCGGCCCATCTTCTGTTTGGTTTTCTTCTGTTGCTATAACGAAACACGTAAGGCTGAGTCATGCATAGAGAGAAAGGACCGCTTAGCTTTCAGCTTAGAGACTGAAAACCCAGGACTGCGCAGTCCTGTTGGTTCAGGCTCTAATGAGCATCCCCGTCTGGGTCCCAACGTGGCAGAGGAGCAGAAAGGGAGGCCAGCAAGGGCGGAGGCCTCAGGCTCCTCCATGAGACCAGCACTCTGCTTCCAAAGACAGTTCCCTGCAATGACGTCCACGGCAGCTGTGTCTCGCGAAGCCTCCGTCGCACACACCAAGGACCACGTTTCAGTGTTTCACCCCGGGGGACACACTCAGGCCACCCACACCCACCACGTGGCACAGGAGCTGCACAGAACTCGCTGGCAGCAAGCAGTAGGCTCAGGACGAAGGCTCAAGGTCTCGTGCGGCTCACTCCATCGTGTGGGGATCCCAGGACGGGATGGGGTTGCTGGGTCCCAGGACCTGCGTGGCACCTGGGACCCCTCCCTCCACAGCTGCAGAAAGCAGCCACTCCCAGGAGCTCTGCGGACTGAGAAACCTGGAAACCGGAAAACACCTGCCCTCAGTGAGTGAGAGCAGACCTCTCAGAGTGCACCTTCCCACCTGCCCGTGAGGGGCTTCTCGCCCTCCTCTCCCTCGGTTCTCCTTGTTGCCTCTACTTTTCACAGAGCTCCGACCCTGCCAGGGATTAAAGCTCCCCCAAGGCCGCCCCCTCTCCTCCCCTCAGCCTGCAGCAACCCGGCTTCTCTGATGCAACAGAGCACCAAGCGATTTGGAAACAAACTCAAGAGCTGGACACATGCACCTCGTGGGCCAGCTCAGGCTTCTGGGCTCTCAGTATCATGCATCTCCCTTTGGTAAAATTTGTTTTCTCAAGAATCACAGTAGACATGAGTATGTTCAGTGGGGCGTGGTGGCACACGCTTGTAATCCCAGTGCTCAGGAGGCTGAGGGGGGAGGACTGCTGTGGGTTTGAGGCCAGCCTGGGCTACATAGTGACTCGTGAGGCTATACTGCACAGCAAGACTTGTCTCAGAAAAACAAACGAACAACAACAAAAAACAAGTATGTTCATCTTGATCATTTCATACCCTGGACACTCCCAAACGTAAGTCAGAAATTAAGTCAGGCTGAGCACGGTGGCATACCCTGTAACACGAGGCACATGCGAAATCAAAGAGGAAGGCTGCAAGTTCAAGGCCAGCCTGGACAAATTGGCAAAGCTCCGTCTCATAATGAACAATAGAAAGGACTGAGTAGTTCAGTGGAAGAACCCTTGGGTTCAACCTCTAATATTGCAAACAAAAACAGAACAAGGGAAGAAAAAAAAAAAGATTCATGAAAATACAGTCCCATAAAATCACAGATCATGAGCTTCTGTCCACACGCCCAGCGTGAAGAGGCAGCCGCTGCTCTGCAGCCCCTTCACGGTCCTGAGCCCCGAAGTCCGCAATGCAAAAGCCAGCAGTGAAGGAGCAATGGGTGAGGCCGGGCATGCAGCTTGGCATAGAGCATCTTGCCAGAATGCGCCAGGCCCAGATTCCGTCCCCAGAAGGCAGTCTCTCCCAGGTGCTCATGGGAGTTTTTCAGGAGACCTGGCCATGGGCCTCCTAGCAGCCGGAGCAAGGAGGGCAGCGACCGCCATCTCTGGAATGGTCAGCAGGCTCTTCTCTGTGGAGCGCCTGGGGGAGTGGCTCTGGCAGCCTGACCTCACCCTCCTCAAGCCCTGGGGAGAACTTCGTGGGCTCTTGTCTCTGCCAGCTGGCTCCCAGCAAAGCGCCGTCTCCACACTGTACAGTCATTTGAGCTCTTGGTTTGGCAGTGTGCTGAATGACTGCTTGAAAGAATGAGGCCACTCCGAGCTCTGACACCTAAAGACAGACTAAACAGACGCTGCCTTCTGCAAGCAAGTGGGGGTGCGGTCCCCAACAGCACCTCAGCAGGAGCCACTGTGCGTGGAGGGAGAGGCCAGCTCTGCGACTCACAGGCTGAAGGACAGAGGGCTCTCGGGAGGCCAGGCCAGAGCCACGTGTCCCCACGCTCATGGTTCCATGAACACCCGGGATTGAAGCCGTGACCCGAAGGAGGCTGTTAGGAGGGTTTGTATGGGAAATAAGGAGAGCAGTTGGTGGATTTCCAAGAGGAACCCCGGGGTGGCCACAGGGCTGCCCCACTGAGAGCCACTTACAGATGAGCAGCGCCATTGTTTAGTGGCCTCCTGTCCTGGGTGGCTCTGTGGATTGAAATGACCACTTGGATCTCTGACTTTCTAATGCAGTTCAACACAGAGGGTTTAAAGGAACCTGGGATTTTTAGAGGAAAAGCTGGAGAGTTTGTACTTTAAGCTCCTCAAAGCTTTGGAGTTTAGCTGGGGTGGCTGCATGCCCTGCTGCCTGGGCAAGTTCACACGTGGTCCTCGCCCACTCTCTGTCCTTACTACAAGCCCTCTCCACGGCGGGTTGCCCCCTCTATCTCAGGCCCTGCTTCGGCGAGCTGCCTCACCCACAAGCTAGCTAAGCAACCCATTTCCTACATCAGGGCAGTCTCGGGCATGTGACCCTACTTGCTGGGCAAGGTGGTCAGTAGGCCACGCTTTCCTGGGACACAAACTGAGGCACAGTGAGAGCTGCTGAGGCTGCGCTCCCCTCCCCCTCATGAGAACTGGGGGGATGAACGCACAACCCCTTGACCACAGGAGGGGTGGATGCCAGCCTGGCTGGGAGTGTCCCGGGTCATGAGAGGTGGGTGCACATGAAGAACAGTAGCTCAACGCTCCCCGTCACTTTCCCCTGCAGAAGGTGGGCTGTGACGGGGTGATCGGCTCCAGCAAGCAGGAGGACAAGTGTGGCGTGTGTGGTGGGGACAACACCCACTGCAAAGTGGTCAAGGGCACGTTCACGCGCTCCCCCAAGAAGCTCGGTGAGTGAGCCCACTGTGGCTCCCCCACATGTGGGCATGGCCCGCGTCGCCCTTGGGCCCTGGCTGGGCTCCTGGGGGTAGGCAGTGGGGACTGGGAGTCGGGGGAGGGAGGATCCCAGGCTAGCCCTGCCCTCCTGTGGTGGGCACTGAGGAGGGTGGCCACAGGGAAGGAAGGCACGTGCTGGCTGGGCCTCAGAAGTCTGCTTCAGAGGTCAGAGCTCCGTGGGGCACCTCACCTGAGCTGACAGGAAACCAGCCTGTTCCTGCTCCATCTGTCTCTCCTGCTGCCAGCTTGGTCTCAGCAGGGCAGCAAGTCAGAACTGGAGCCTGGGCCCTCTTGGCTGTTACCCCATTGTTTGTTAGGATAATGGGAATCCTGAGGCTGGGAAACTTAATAAAAAAGGGACTTATTTAACTCACAATTTTAGAAGCTGTAAGTTCATGCAAAACAATGCCAGCTCCAGCAGGGGCCGCTCTGACTTCATCTCTCGTAGTAGATGGCACCTCTGTGGTAGGGCAAGAGACGGCAGGGTGAGGGGAGGCGGGTGAGGGGAGGCGGGTGAGCTCCTGTTAGTGCCGCCTCTCGGTCACCCCTTAACAGCACTGCTCGGGGCCACACTCAGGCACCTCCGCACTGACCAGCCACAGGCTGAGCTGGCCTCCACCTGGCCTGCGGCCGTGGACACGCCTCAGCTGGCCGTCTGTGCCCAGGCAGAAGCCACTTGCTTGCTTCTCTTGGAAGAAAGCCACAGGGCAAGCACGCAGGTCTCTGTGGGAATCGTACACTGGGGAGGCCCCAGGCAGGTGCCCAGCACCAGGCTCTCCAGAGCCTGCCTGAGTGTGGGGCTGAGGAAGCTGATGTGGCTGAGGTGCAGACAGACCACACCCGGCCTCCCTCGCCACAATGTGTCAGGATGGACTCGGGCTGGGTTCCCTCCCATAGCTGGGGGAGGAGACCAGCCAAGAGGGCATCTGAGAGCTGAAGAGTAGCAGAAAGGTGGGAGTGCAGTGTCCAGGCCCTGGGCAGTAGCTTTCCAGTTGCCCTGCTGTGGTGGGTGGCCACGGCCCTGGAGTTAGCAGCCACCGAGACCCCCAGTGAGGCTAGGCCCTTCCCCAGAGCTGCGCTCCCAGCCCTCCTCCCTCCCCTCTGCTTCCCTTTTCTTCTTACTTGGCTTTGTCTTCCTGCACCTGAACAAAGGTTACATCAAGATGTTTGAGATCCCCGTGGGGGCGCGACACCTGCTCATCCAGGAGGCCGACACTGCCAGCCACTATCTGGGTGAGTCCGGAGGCCCAGGCAGCCCGGCCTCTTCAGGCCCTGGCGCTTGTACAGTGGGCCACACAGGTCTGGGCACTGAGCCCAGAGGGGTTGGGGGTGACTGCCTCCTACCCACCAGTCCTGAGCCCAGCGCCACACCCCGGGGCCTTTCCTGGGCTCGTCCTATGCAGAGGCCAGGCTTTGGGATCAGGCCTCTGGTGGTGGTGGTGAAGGTCTTGTGTCCCGGTGGGCTGTGCCTGCCACATTGCTTTTTATGTGGTAGCAGCGTCCTGGGCAAGAAACCGAGGCCACACTGAGGTTGTACTCGCCTATTTTCAGTAATTTTAATCCGTGTTGATAGTCCCAGGGCCTGTGCATGCTGAGTGTGTGCTCTACCCCTGGTCCAGCACCATCACTCCTTTATTTTAAATTTAAGAGATTCTACCCACAATAGGGATTTCTGACCTCTCCGAAAGATGTGACAGTTGTCACAGCCCTGGGCGTGTCTTCTGAGTGGCAATCCCAACCTGGGAGGCTGTTTCAGTCACAGTACTGACAATTCCAGCCGCTCCAGGGAAGAGAGCCGTACTTTGGCTCATGGACAGAATTGAATCCACCCTGCGGGGCTCCAAGGCGGTCAGTCAAGGGCTGCAGTGGAGGAGAGCAGCTCACCTCAGGGCACCCGGGAAGCAGGGAAGAGAGGGGCCACTCAAGGAAGATGCACCTTCCAGCTCACCCCAGTGACCCCGTAGCCAGGCCCACGCCCTGGGTCCTGCCACTACCCACAAGCCCTGCGTTCTGAAGTATGGAACTGGGGGGTCCTCTACCTCCAGACCACAGTGGGGATTCCCCATCTGCACCCTGTAGAGCATTCTGGGGCAGTCACTGAATGGGTCCCTTCCCCAGTCTGAGTGATACCACCTTTGTCCCCATTCTCTGGTGGGAGCAGGCTGGGTCAGGGGTTTCCGACCTGCTGCAGGCAGCCACCCCACCCATGCATAACAAGCCATCCCCTTCTTTCAAAGCATCTTTCCTCCTTACCATTCCAAGGAAAGGCTACGTCACTACCCTTGCCTTAAATGGAAGGTAAACACCAAGGCGAATTCCTAGACAACAAGATCCTGGGTCCTAACACTGGGGCTGGGACCACATTCTTAGAAAAACAAGAGCTTATGCTAGAGAGAAGTTAAAGATCTGAGACCTTCTCAGTGTGGATAGAAGCCCAGGGCACTTCTAGGGGAATGACATGCTCACTGGTGGCCTGTCTGGGGCCCCCAGTGTTACCTTCCATGCAGGGCATGGGCTTCTAGGCCCCTCGATTTTCCTAGACCAGCAGTGGGTGCCCAGGGCCTGTGTGCAGGAGGGTGTTACTGGAGGGTGGCGAACACTTTGCAACAGGGTGTTTGTCTCCACCCAAGAGGGTCCATCCAGCCCTACCCAGCCTGTGCCCTTCTTTCTGGGAGATGCCTGCCTGCCCCCGGCCTGGAGCCCGCT
This sequence comes from Tympanoctomys barrerae, assembly GCA_002564285.1. Classification (NCBI taxonomy): domain Eukaryota; kingdom Metazoa; phylum Chordata; class Mammalia; order Rodentia; family Octodontidae; genus Tympanoctomys; species Tympanoctomys barrerae. Next base: position 14,010 of record NDGN011368008.1, on the reverse strand, counting down.
GTTAGTCAGCTCTCCTTGCTGTGGGCCAGTGATCGAGGCAACTTAATTAGAAAGGCTGACTTGAGTGCCTGGTCCTGCACTCACAGCGGAGCCATACCATCTCTCAAACTGGGGCTGGGGTCCCATAGTCTCTTCCAGGGCATGTCCCGATGACTGCAGGGCTAAGCCTTTGTCACTGGGCCCCTGGGGGGACATCCACTCAGCATCCTGGCCAGGCTAGCCTCTCGGGGTCCCACAGACCACAGCGCTGTGTCCCTGGGAAGGGTGTTGGGTGGAACACAAGGCCTGGGGGAGCCATCAGTCTCCAGGGCAAGACCCACGGTGGGGAGGGGCTCCCAAAGCAGTTTGGGCTGTTTGTGGCATGAGCTGAGTGGAGGGCCACTGTTCTCCACACCGATCAACCCACAGCTGCCCAGAGCGTCATGCCCTGCTGGAGCTCCCCCACATGGGCCTGGGTCCTGCCATCCAGTGACCGGGCATGGGGGGGGGGGCTCCCTTTTGCCATTCTCAGCCGTCAAGAACCTGGAGACAGGCAAGTTCATCTTAAATGAAGAGAACAACCTGGACCTCAATTCCAGATCCTTCATTGCCATGGGTGTGGAGTGGGAGTACAGGAACGAGGACGGCCGGGAGACGCTGCAGACCATTGGCCCGCTGCGCGGCACCATCACCGTGCTGGTGAGCGGAGGGGCCGTGCTGGCCCTAGGGAAGGACAGGGAGCCCTGAGGCACCTGCATTCTTCAGGCCGCGCCTTGAACCGCCCCTTGGCCTGCTCCGGCGGCCTGCTTCATGTCAGAGCCAGCAGCAGGTGCGGTCACACATTAGCCTCCCGCCCTGGGGACTTGGACAGTCTCTGCTCGAGGCACTTCGGCTTCTCTATCTGACTGGTATCGCCTTTGCTGTTGCCCGTCACACGCTAGTCATGCCTGCTGTCACACTGAAGTGACATTCAGGGAGCAGACCAGGCTAGGCTGGGCTTTGTCTCCAAGTGGGCTGCCCCCAGATCTCCTTGTGAAGGACCACAAAGAGGCCCTAGTGATGAAGGGCTCCCCCAAGGCTGGATTTCCCAACCACTTGTTAGAGTTACATTTCAGTTAATTGCATAAATGGTATGTTTTATTTCTCAGCAAATTCAGACTACCAAGAAGCCTCCTCTCCCCTGAGCCCTGCCCCGGGCTGCTGGCCACCCCGTGCCAGCAGCTGTGCACAGGGCGCGCGCTGCAGCGAGGTCCAGGACAGGCCCGCTGCACGCGCGCATGCTGCAGCCCGCTGGCCTTGCCCACTCGGACCTGTCACTCTGTAGAAAGGCCTGTGCGCCCCCTACCGGTAGCCGGGCTCGCGGTGTTCACCCCCCCACTAAAATCCCTTTGGGGCCCACAGTGGGACATTCACAGACTGTGTCTCCAGCTGAGGGGTAACCGCGGGACACTATCTTCTGGTTTTGGCTCCCATAAACAAGAGTTTTCTCCGCCCATCTGGTGTCACATCCTGGGCATGCTGGGCCTTCCCGGGACTGGCTTCGCTGCTTACCGCAGCTCCTGGGCCGACTGCTGGAGCCCTGCTGGAGCCCCTGGGCTGTCATGGAGAACAGGCTGGGCTGGAGAAGGGCGTTCTGGCATGAATTGCAGGGTTGATGGTGACGAGGTCAATGACATTGAGTTGGCAACGTCTTTAACAGAAACACATCATATAAAACACATTTATGATTAGTTGACAAAAAAAGGAGACATGGGCTCACAGGATGTTGCCCCTGTATCAATGGCCCTTGACTTATAGTTCAGCCACACCCCTTTCGCCCTTCAGAAGTTGAAAATATAAGTCAAAGCACATTGAGTCCTCCTCACCTAGAAGTGCCCTGACTGCATAGCACCATGCACTATGGTGGGTCGTGTCTCCGGGAGGACAGGGCTCGCTGGGAGCTTGGCTCGCTGCTGCCGCCCAGCATCATGGGATACTGGACTGCATACGCCTTGGGAAAGGAGCCACGCCCGGCACCTGGGCTCTGCTAAGCGCATATGCTTTTTGCACCATCATAAAGTTAAAGAGTTGTAAGCCAAACTAATGAAAGTCGGGGACTGCCTGTGTCACCCCTGGAGTCATGGTTTATTACCATTATTTGCAAATTCAGTGCACATAGTAACGTAACAGAACGTAACTCCTGTGCATAGAATCGACTGTAAATCTGCCCTGTTCTCACGTCCCTCAGCCAGCTGCCCAGCAAGGGGGCAGCAGAGCGAGAGCATTGATGGCTGTCTGGGGGGGGGGGGCACAGGTCATCCCTGAGGGAGACGACCGGATCTCACTGACGTACAAATACATGATCCACGAGGACTCTCTCAACGTTGACGACAACAATGTGGTGGAGGAGGATACCGTGAGCCACGAGTGGGCGCTGAAGAAGTGGACTCCCTGCTCCAAGCCCTGTGGAGGAGGTGAGGACATTCTCGTGGCTAGGTTTCCTAGTGGAGCTTGGGGGCATCCCTGGGCAGGGGCCCAGCTTGAGCAGAGGTGGGCGTCCTGGAAGATATCAGGGATGGGGGCACTTCAGGGAGAAGGGCTTCCTGAGCCGACAGCACACCTCTGATGTGCCGGATGTAAGAAGATGGGCCCCAAAGGAGGCCACAGCAGTGACCTTGGCCTGGCCTGGCCCGGGAGGGCTCTGTGGAGGTTCACGATGCTTAAGGCACCAATCCCGAGGCCCCTGGGGAGCTTGGGGGTCACACTGTGGCACTGGTGAGACAGGACCCAGGACACAAGCAGCGTAGGAGCAGCCCTGGAAGGGACTCAGGAAACCCAGAACATCCTGGGGCAGGGCTGACTGCGAGGGGACACAGCTGTCCTGAACTTCAGAGTCCTTGGCTGCATGGGGCATAGGACATCCGGATGGTCAGGACTAACCTTCCTGAGTGTCTTGAAGTTTGTGGGGGCAGGGGCCTCACGCTGGCAGATGGCGCCCCCAGTTTCCTGTCATGCCTCCATGACACCATCTCTGCACTCCCTGTGGCTCTCTGACGCAGGGCTTGCTGACTCTGTCCCCTGCTGCCTCTTGAATCCATCTGCTGTTCTTATCTTCCTCACAGCCTTTCACTGGTGCTCAAACGATCCTCCCACTGGCCAGTGGGAATCCACTCTTGGCCCCAGAGTAACCTTTCAGAGCGGCAAATTAGATCACGTTCCTTCCTGGTGTCATAGCATCTTTTGTAGCTCCCTCTGTTCTTGGCATAAAGGCCAGAGTTGCCCCGGTGGCCTCTGAGGGTCAGGTGACTTGCTGACCACTCTTGCCACATTGATGCCTCGCTCCTCACTCCTTAGGCCCTGACGGTGCCAGACTTAGGTGCAGTATTTGTTGGTTTCCCATTTCTGTAACAAAACACCCAAGTTAATCAGCTTATTAAGATGGAAGTTTGTTTTGGTTCGTGTTTTTTGAGGGGTTCCTTCAGCTAAAGGTCAGTGACCGCATTGCTGTGGGCAGTAGCAAGGCCGAGTGGTATGCGAAGAGCACCGTGGGCGGGAAGCTGCTCTCCTCTCCTGGCCAGGAAGCGAAGGAGCCCCCGGCTCTAACTTCCTCCCAGCAAGCTCCACCTCTTAAGAGCCCACACCTCCCGCGGCACCACAGGCTGGCAGCCTCGCCGTCCCCACCGGGCCTTTGGGGAACCTTTATCCAAGTCAGTTCCTGGACATACAGTTCTGCCCACAGGGCTTCCGCACAGGCTTCTCTTCATGTCCTCTCTAACCTCCCTGAAAATCAGTGACACCCCGTCTGCTCCCTGAGACCTCTCCAGATACCCAGACTAGGTCAGGCCCAGTAATGGTATGTTCTCTTGTACGTGCACTATTGATACTTTAAGCTCTTTATTCTGTGTTGTGGGGACACTGTAGGATATTGAGTAGTTTCTTCGTGCCAGTAACTCCACCAAAACTGTCTTAGGCTTTGCCCCATGGCAGGGGAAGAATGTCACCCCGGGGCCTGCTGTGGGGACCAGGCAGGGCATGTGCCCTATGCTGAGGAGTCCTGCCAGGCTCAGAGTGCAGTGAGTAGGGTGGAGCCTGTGACTAGTGATCAGAGAGAGACAGATGGCCCTGTGCCCCCAGAGTCAAGAGGGGCCAGGTCAGAAGCAAGTGAGAGGCAAAGGCAGCCACCCCCCGCCTTCTTACCCTCCTTTGGCCTCGGGTGCTGGGTGGCACTGTGCAGTGACTCCTAGGGCCACCTCCTGTGCACCAGGATGCAGTGCAGGGTGGAGCAGGACTGGCTGTACTGGCGGAGACCAACCCTCAGAGTGTCTGGGGGTCTCTGCCGCCCACGTGAGCCCCCTCGAGCTCTCTGTCTCCAGGGTCACAGTTTACCAAGTATGGCTGCCGCCGGAGGCTGGACCACAAGATGGTGCACCGGGCCTTCTGCAACGCCCTGGCAAAGCCCAAGGCCATCCGCCGTGCTTGCAACCCGCAGGAGTGCTCCCAGCCCGTGTGAGTGTGGGGAGGTCCCTGCTCAGGTCCCACCCGGGAGAGGCCCGTGCCACCAGAGCTGCACGGGGTGCGGCAGGACCCCCAGGCAGCCTGGGACCGGGTGTGCGCTGAGCCCCTGATGTGTCCTCACCTGTTCTGTGGAGCCTGAGAGGCTGCAGGTGGAGAGCTGGTGAGGCGTGCGTGCGTGCGAGAGATAACAGTGCGTGGCAGCACCCGAGAGGGAGGCGGGGGCTCAAGGCCCGGGCGCCTGCAGTGCTTGGTGGGCACTTCCTGGGAGCAGCTTTGGTCTGCAGCCCCTGCGGTTGGGCAGGCCTGCATTTCTGGGCCCAGTTTCTGCCTGACTGGTCAACATGCTGATGGGAGACATGCAGGGACAGGGGTGATGGGTCCTCGCTGCTCCTGAGCTCAGCCTCGAAATGCAAGGCCGGAGTGCAGGACCAGGAGCTTGAGGAGGGACAGAAAGCTAATGGGGCTCTGCATACTGGGCCCTCCCAGCCACGGACACGCATGGGGTTTCCCGGTCTCAGCGCCCCTCCTCAAGCTGACGCTGCCAGCCCCTCTGTGAGATCAGAAGCTTTGTCTGCAGGGCAGAGCGGCTGCCCTCGCTCCACCCTCTCACTCCCCCAGCAGGGCAAAGGGCACCACCCTCTCCAGGATGGCCTGACCTGTGCTGCTCTGCCCCAACAGGTGGGTCACGGGCGAGTGGGAGCCCTGCAGTCGGAGCTGCGGGCGGACCGGCCTGCAGGTGCGCTCCGTGCGCTGCGTCCAGCCGCTGCACAACAATACCACACGCTCTGTGCACACCAAGCACTGCAATGACAACCGGCCCGAGAGCCGCCGGGCCTGCAACCGTGAGCTCTGTCCTGGTCGGTGGCAGGCTGGGTCCTGGTCCCAGGTAAGCTGCCTCCTGGCCCCAGACCTTCGTCCCCAAGCCGAAGGGCCAGGGTGTTCCACTTGGGCACAGCTCGTGTGCTGGGCCACATCTCCTGGGTTTCAGGGTACTGCGGGCACCAGTGCTTGGTGCCAGCTGACAGACACAGCAGGATGCTGGGCGCTGTGCAGGCTGGCCCAGGAGGCTAAGGGCAGCCAGGGCTCCAGGGCACGGCAGTGCTCAGGGCTCCAGCACTCCAGTAAGAGTGGGCTCTCATCTCAGAGGCTGCAAGGACATCTGGACGCCCAGCCAAGCCGCAGGAAGGGAGAGGAGCAGGCGCCCTGGATGGAGGCTGAGGGTGGGCCAAAGGGTCGGAGCGCTGCTCCGGAGGCAGGGGCTGAGCACCGCCCAAGCTGATGGTGCTAGCAGCCAGCCAGCCCTGGGCTCAGGGACACCCAGAAGACTCAGATGTGGGGCTCGCAGTTGAAGTTTGCCACAATGGAAGGAGGCAGAGTAGAATCAGCAAACAGAAGGGAGGACACCAGAGGAAAGGAGCATGGCCTTCCAGGTGATGGCCTGGCCAGCAGAGCCACAAGAGAAGATGTACAGCCACGTGTGCGTGCGAGGTGTTGCCTCTAGGCTGCCTGGCAGTGTGGATGTCCAGAGCCTCCCACGTACCCCTGGGGGCCCCCAGCACCTCCACTACCCCACATGTGAACCTGCAGGGGACCCAGGCAGACCATGCACAAACTTTTGCATGGTGGGGTCCAGGCCTCATGCTTCGCATTGCACTTGGAAGGGTGCAGAGAGATGGCGCAGCCTCTCCCTCTCTGTCTCCCTCTCAGCCCCAGGAGGCTGGGCAGCACCGGGGTGGGAGGAGGCAGGCTGCAGACACCTGGTCCTGCACTGATGCTCATGTCCAGGCGGAGCCTGGGGGGGTGACGCTCACAGGAACTCTGTCCCCCACAGTGCTCCGTGACCTGTGGCAATGGCACCCAGGAGCGGCCAGTGCTCTGCCGCACAGCGGATGACAGCTTCGGTGTCTGCCGGGAAGAGCGACCTGAGACGGCGAGGGTCTGCAGGCTCAGTCTCTGTCCCCGTAAGCCCTCTGAATGAGAGATGGAGGGGCTTGGTGCAGGGAAGTGTAGCCCCTTGGTCTTGTAGCCCAGGAAGGCTTGGTCCTTCCCTGGGTGGGAAGTGGGGCGCCCTGAAGGCGGCCATGCCTGAAGGATGTCCAGGCAGCCCTGAGCAAGCCGTGCCGATTCCAGCCACCCTGGCCCTATGGCCCTCTGTCTGCGTAGGCTGTGCCGCCACACAGCAGGCTCGGCCTTCCAGCAGATGCTGTAGTGCATGTGAGTAAGGAGAGGCCTGTGAGCAAGGTGTGCCCAGTGCCGGGCGCATTGGAGGGCTATGGTGGTGGGGTGCACCTGTGACGGGTGCTGTGTGTGCAGCGGGTGCCGTCTGCACAGAACACTGCAGACACCTGCCCGGGGTGTCACATGTCACTCTCTTTGGGCCCCTTAGCAGCTTAGTATGCCTCTGCCCAGTAGGGTACCCTGAGCAGAGGAGGCAGTACAGGGGTGCAGGGCACTGGCCACGGGGGTGGGTGTTGCTGGGGTTCCTCCTTCCCTCTGTACCACGCTGTCCTGGCGACTCTCCAGCTCAAAGCTTGAGGCCCCGGGCTGGAGAAGCAGGGTGAGCAGGGGGATTCAAAGGAAGGAGCGGAGCTTAGGACCCGAAGGGCCCTGCAGGGTCAGTGGGGCCCAGGATCTGCAGAGAGCGGCAGAAAGCGGGACCTGTTGTCCCCAGGGAAGGCCTTGAGCGCCCAGGAGAGAGCCAGGCCTCCCTGTTGTGCTCTCCCTGGGTGCTTGGCATGCATGTGGCCTCCACAGGGGCAGCCACCTCTCTCCCTCTGTCTCCTCTCCAGGAAACACCTCGGACCCCTCCAAGAAGAGCTACGTGGTTCAGTGGCTGTCGCGCCCGGACCCCGACTCACCTGTCCAGAAGATCTCAAGTAACCGACCCGTTTATAACTCTGCCTCTGCCCTCCAGTGCATGCCCTGCGCCCTGTGGAGCTTGCCTTGGGCTCCGCTCCTCTCTGTCTATGGAAAGCTTCCCTGACTCTCGCTGAGCGCTCTCTCTTGGTCAGAATCTGTTTTCTTCTGGGCCTTGTGCTCGGCGTCTCCTCTGGAGCTTGTGCCGCCTGGCCTCGAGTGCGGGCTGGCCTCCAGGAGGCCTGGCCTCTTCTGGGGGCTGGGACCCAGTTGGCGATGGCTTGTAAAGGGGCAAAGATCTGTCGCGGTGCTGGAGGGGCCTGAGGCCCACGTGCGAATGTGACCACTTCGCCATGGTGACCGCTTGCGGCGTGTGCATCGGCTGAAGCTGCAGCCCGGAAGTCTGCGGCCAGGCCCCGCCCATCCCCTGTCACACCGCCCACCACAAGGCGAGGCCGGCGGGGCCTCTGGGTGCGAGTTGTTGTGTTGCTGGGCGACCGGACCCGAGTTTCCGGGGGTGTCAGGGGCTCCCCGGCTGCCACTGCTGCTGCTGCTGCCGCTCACCCTTTTCTGAGTGTCCTGGCTCGTGAAGCCACGGCCTGCTTCCGTTTGGCCTTTGCATCCAACTACACAGCCCTGCCCTGTCCCCTGTGCGCTCAGGGGTTCGGTCACACGGGGAGGGGATGAGGTGTTCCTCATTGGACACTGAGGACACACCACCACTGTCATTCTCTGTCCTTTTGCTCCAATGGCCTTTTCTCATTGTGTGCATATGACCCCGTCCACAGGGTGGAGAGAGTGAGAAGGTGGTTTGTTGACTGATGACTGACTGACTGATTGATTATCTGATATGGATGTGCCTCACCTACCAGTGTGAACAACTACAGAATTACCTCAATTTTTATTGCTTTTTTGCTTAGAAAAACTATGTAGAAAATGCCTTAAAGTTGAAAGGTAACAGAATTGGCTGCTCACTCCAACCTCAGAGGGGGTTTGGTCTTGGTAGGAGGCAGACACTGGAAATTCAGGGGTGCCGGCCAGACTCGTCCTCTTTGCCCTGGGAGGGGACTGTCCCCAGACCCAGGTGACCCTGCCCCTGCAGCTCGCGGCCGTCTGTCCTGGAGAGGCAGGCACACCGCTGAGCAGGGGACGCCCATGTGGCCCTTTGGCGCTGACTGTTGCATGGAGACCCCGGCGGGCTCCAGCAGGGCAGCCTTACACCCAGATGGTAACACCCTGGTTCTCAGCGTGACCGATGTAGCACTCCGGCCCTGCCACCCACCAGCCCCACCTGCCAGCCCCTTCATCTGTTCATACCCGTCCTCGCTGGCCCCCGCAGCTGAGCCACCCTCCTCTGGCACTAGTTACTGTTATGTAAATAACAAGTGTGTAACAGCATACTAATCCTCACGACTGTTAACTTCCAACTTTGACAAGGCAGTGTGAGAGGCCTGCGTGACTGTGGAAGGTGCAGTACAGTCCTGGGCATTGTGCTCTCTGTCTATATGCACTTTGATTTATCAGGGATATTTTATTAGTGTTTTGTATGTATTTAATGACGTATTATATAGGTTCCATTGTTGTTGCTTTTCTGGTTTTTTTTTTTTTAAATGAGACGATGTTAGCGTGTGCCAAAGTGACTGTGAAAATGACCTTTATTCTTACTAATAATGGAAAGATCCCCTGTCATGCATCCCACAAATAAACTCAATAAAAATTCCGTGAAACTGGGTGCTTGGGTGTGGCAAGCTAACGGCTCCTTCTCTTCCCCTGCAGGGCGGGCAGCGCTGAGGACTGGGGACTCGCCCTGGGCATCACCTTGTTTCTGACTCAGATGTCTTTGCTCCCCTTTCCTTCTGCCCAGTGTAGATACTAGGGCCCCAGACACACCCAGGCATCTTCAAAACACGACGGCAGCTTTCTGCCTTGGTTTGGGCTTTTAAGTGGTTAGTGCTGAGTAAGAACCTTGCAGGAGCTTACTTTCCCGCTCACAAGGATGGTCTGGCGGCCAGGAAGGGGCCCCCACTGGGGCACTGCCCTGATGCCTTCTGGGAGGGAGAGGCACCCCTGCAGCACAGGTGTTGGGGCAGAACTCAGCAGGGACTCCCGACCTGGACACAGGCCATGTCCGACAGGTGAGAATCTCTCACCCCTTTCCTGTGCCACGAGCAGTAAGAACTCACGGGACATCGTGAGAAAGGACACCAGGGAGCCACTCCGTGGCACGGAGAGGAGCTGCAGGGCTGCAGGGCCCGCCCAGCCTCCAGGGCTGTGCCAGAGCAGTGGCTGACTTCAGCCACCCACAGCGCTGATGATTAACGAAAGGAGAGACAGGATTGCAGGGACAGTTGTGCCTGGCAGTACCACATCCTACTGAGCCAGCCCCTGAGATGGGGCAGGAGCGATTCCATTCCAAAGGGGCCTCTGGGCTGCTGTGGAGGCCGTGTGACCAGGGGACACCTGAGGCACAAGGATGGTGCTCACCTTTTAAACAACTTGCATGATGTTTTGAGTGGTAATCTGAGTCCAGGAGCCTCTGACCTGATACGGAGCAAAATGTGGGAACTGGGAGCCGACAGTGGATACAAGCAGGGTACATGTACACCCCCGACCCATGGGCCATTCCCAATTCTTGTTACCCTCTTCCACGCCCTGATAGGAAGCCTCACTCGGTGCCTTTTTGGCATCTCTCACCTGCCTTGCTCTCCACTCGGCTTTGCAGAGGAATGGCTTGGTCTTGGTAGCTTTGTGCTGCTCTTACAATGCCGAGGACAGCCCCTTAGAGAGCAGATGCAGCCACGCTTTGGTACTCATCGTTAATGTGTTGTAGGACTTGTGACAAATGCCAAGGACTCAGCGAATTTGTCCCCATAAGAAATAATGCAATCAAGAAAAAATTGAGCCTTCATGTTTTTGGGGGGCCAACATAAGAGATTCAGGATTAGTGGTATCACTCTTTTTTTTTTTTTCAGTCTATGACTAGCATTTAAAATGCACAAAAGTACAAAACAAGAAAATAGATTTATGTGGACTGTGCCCAGTTTGAAAGCTGTCACAAAACTGACTGAGGCAACAAATGCTGAAACCTTGTTTTCTGCATTGAAGTGTGATGCATATGGTTCTGCGCTCTGGAGCCAGCAAGTCCCAAGGTCTAATTGTATTTATTGCAGTTCATGCTTTCAGTCCAGGGTTGACTGGCTCAAGGCAGAACCATCACACAGCAAGGTACGCTGAGGAAGGCTGCCAGCTTCCGGGCAGCCAACAAACACGTAAGGGAGAGGTAAAGAGAGCAAGGGGTCAGGACAAGAACGCGCCCTTCTTGGTCACAGCCTGCGGGTGCTCGTCGGGCCGGGCTCCCCTCCCAGCAGTACACTCAGCTGGAAACTCGTTCCTGGGTTTGTACAGCACCTTGGGCCCCAGTCACCTGAAAGCCCAACCTCTGAACACAGGAGCCTCTGGGGGACATTTTTAAAAAATCCAAACCATGTTGTTTGATGTATTAGAAATTGACTTTAAAATTTACTTCAAAGGCCTTTTTTTCCCTTTTTGCACAGTACTTTCTTTCTTTTNGCCTTCACTAAGCTATACTATCATCCCCTTTTTTATTTTTTCTTTTGAGACAGGATCTCACTAAGTCCCTAAGTTGCCCAGCCTGGACTCAAACTGATCCTCCTGCTTCAGCCTTCCAGAGTGCTTGAATCACAAGGCATGTACGTGATCACTGTGCCAAGCTAGAATTTTTATAATCATATTTAGGGCTACTTTGATGTATTGCAGTCAGCATCCATGAATGCTCGTGATATTAAGTTTCCTTCGAAAACAAAATTCAATTTTTAAAAAGTTCATTTGAAGGAAACCATTAAGCATGACATAATCCAGACGGTGTGAAAGCCTGCCAAGCCCGAAGGTGGGACACACAGGTGGGGGGTTTACAAGAAAGGTGTTTATGGCTTAAGGTTGTTCTATAAAAGCCAATAGGTCTTGCTAGTTCACTGTTTCTGTGAAGTGGTAGATCAAGATTTATAAAATCCAAACTACTCTCTTGGCGGCACTCCTCTGCCAGCCAGATTTCAGGACCCTCTGAAGGCTTTCTGGTTAGGGATGCTCCTTAAAAATATGCTCCTGTGGTGTGTGCTGAGCCGTGACCATGGCAACGGTTGCCGCTGTCCTGGGAGGTGGTTTCGGGACCTTCCCAGATGCTCCTGCCCCTTAGGTAATGACATGAGGTCGGTCTGCACGTAGCCAGGCACACCTGCCCAGGCGCTTACATCTCCTCTGGATGGCGGAGCGCCTGATACAACGCCCTGCATGTGAGCGTGTATTACACTACAAAGCTCAGCGAGTCATGACAAGAAGAAGGTGTGTGCACGTTCAAATCAGGTGCAACTCCTTACAAGTAGTTTTGATCCATGGTTGGTTGGATCCCAGGAGGTGGAATCCACAAATACTGAGGCTAACTGTGTTCTGAACATATTCTAGGTTGATATTAGCATAGTCTAGCTCTTGACCAATGACTTTACCCTTTATGCATTCATTGGCTTATTTTAATGTTTAACACTGGAGAGCAGTCACTCACTGTTCAAAGGAAATCAGAAGTCAAGACGGAAACCAAGTGGCAGGGAGGCATCCCAGAAGGGGTCCCATCCTGGTCCCCAGGGCTGTGTCCACGCACTCAGTAGAGGTTTACAGGGTGCTTTCTCTGTGTCAAGCCCAGAGCCAGGCATGCCTTCAATGCGTGCAGCCAACTGCACCGCAAGGGGCCAGAAGTGAACAATTGTAGGCATCTGAGCCCACGCAGTCCCAGTCACAACTACTCAGCGCTGCTGTTGCAGTGCAAAAGCAGCAGAGAGAAGCAATGAATGGGAATGGCTGTGTTTCAGCAAAATTTCATTTGTAGAACAGATGACAAGACAGATTTGGTCCACGTCCACTGCTTTCCAACTCCTGTAGGTAGTAAACAAAAGGACGGAGCTGGGGGGCTACAGTCAGCTTTTACGGTCACGTGGTCCTACTGCTTTGGGACCGTGGCAGCACGGCGCATGCGCCTGGAACACGCAGTACAGGAGCGCTGTTTACCTCATGAGGGCCAGGACACGCAGCCAGGCAGGATGGGGCCACCCCACGTCCCCTCCGAGTCCCGCCCGTGACCTCACTGCCTCCACATAGGCTCCACCCTTTAAAGATGCCAGCGCTTCGCGGTTGTGCCCGGGGGGTGCAGCCTGAGCCTTGGACGCACAGGCCTTTGGAGAGCATGCTAAGCTCAGATTATAGCAGCTGTTCTTTAATAAAATTTTATTTACAGAGCCAAGCGGAGGGACAGACGTGGCCCAGGGCCTTGGCTCCCAAGCCCTGTAATTAGATCAGCCTGATGGCCAGTTTTCAGGACCTCCAGCCTGACAGGAGAAGGGGGTAGAAAATGAGGACACTGAGGAGTGTTTGATGGAGTCTGTGTAAAGGAAAAGGCACCGGCAGGGGACCATGGCAGTGTGGCTGAGGCCGCCACCCGCTCCCAGCTCCTTCCATCGAGTCTTGCGAGCTGGAAGCCATCACTGGTTCTTCTGGAAGCCCTGGTGACCCCAGGACAGCTGTGATGGGTGGTTTTCACACCTTTCGGCTGGGTAGAGAGGAGGAAGAGGACCGAGGAGGGGCAGGGAAGGATGCAGGTGGTGTTTTGTGTCCCCAGGTTCCTGATTTTGGCTCTTCCATAGACTGGACACCTGTGGGCAAGCTTTGTCTGAGTGAAGCCCGGAAGCCACTGGTCGGGCCCCTGGTCTTGGTCCCCAGGGTGCAGCCCTCCTGCTCTGAACAGTGAGCGTGTGCTGGTGTCGGTGTCGGGAAGACCCCAGCTTTTCCTGGGCGGCTCATCTGTGTCTTCTTCACGTCGTGGGGCCTGCAGCCACACGCACCTCCTCCTCCTCGGGGCCCCTGCGAGGCTCAGAGCTGTCCTGGTCTGGGTCTGGCCTGCGTGGCTCTTGCCCGGAGCTTTGCTGACTTCAGCCCAGCGTTTCCGTTTTAGACTCGCTGACGCCCACAGTGGCCTTCCCGTGATTGCGCACTCTGCTCGCTGCACCTGGAGTACAGCCTGTGCAGCCCTTCTGGGGCTTCCAGGTGATGGCGGGTCGGGGACCAGCCTGCTCCTGACTTAGAGGTGCACTGCCAGCTGGCACGAAAGTGGAAGGCCGAGGGCGCAGAGACAGCCGCCAGGGGCTGCTTCCTTGACAACCAGGGGAGGCCTGCTGGGAAGGTGAACTTCAGTTAAGCCAAAGACGAGGGGGCCGCTGGAGAAAACCAGAGGCACAGGCGCTGCGGGGGCCCTGTAGCCAGCGGCCCACGTGCTGGACAGGGCCCTCCCGCACAGCGCTGGACAGGTAGGGAGGACAGGCTTCATCTTAGGGCAGTGCAGGGGCGAAGCACAGGCTCCGGGCAGGACCCGCACGCACAGTGGCTCCAGCAGGGCGCACTATTCTGACTGGAGGGGCGAGACAAATAAGAGAAAGTAGGTGCGTAGTGCCGCCCGCTGCCGCCGTGGAGAGGAAGTGTTCCAGGAAGAGGTGGGGAGCCAGACGGACGCAGGCGTGAGGAGGATGCAGGCGTGAGGAGGATGCAGGCGTGAGGAGGGGACGCAGGCGTGAGGAGGGGACACAGGCGTGAGGAGGACGCCGGCGTGAGGAGGGGACGCAG
>NDGN011368001.1:0-24269 GCA_002564285.1 Tympanoctomys barrerae | reverse complement strand
CCCCTCCTTTCCACTCTTCTATTGTATTGTAGGTCAAACCCATAGCCTCCACATAGAGCTACATCTTCAAGTGTTTTTATCTTTTTATTCTGACATAAGGTCTTGCTAAGTTGCCCAGACCGGGCTCCAAACTGTTATCCTTCTGCCCCCACTTCCTGGAGTGCTAGGACTCTAAGCATGAGCCCAGCTTGAATTCTCTTCTTGAAGGATTCTCACTTGCATTCAATAAAGGTGTCGACTAGAACTGGAGACTCCCCTGAATATACACATATGTGGAAAGACCTACCTCCAAGCCTGCTCAGTACTTGGGGAGCCTCCAAGTCCCTGCAGGTGTTGTCCAGAGGCCATCCTCAGGTCCTCGCCCTGGGTACTCTTCCAACATGGAAACTAGCTCCATCAGTTCAACAACCAAGAAAGCGAGAGACCATGACAGCAAGACCAAAGGTACAGCATTTTCCCAAGTCATGCAGTTGGTAGCCCCTGAGGGCTGCTGTAGTCTACTGGTTGGAAACAACTCACTCAAAGCTATGAACTCCAGGAGCACACATCATTGGGTGCCACTGTTGTTATGAAATCTTCAGCTTACTAAAATGCAAATGGACTTCTATTCCCCTGAAATGATCTGTGTCAATGTTAATGACTGTGTAGTATTCCACTGAATCACTCTCGTGTGACTGATCCACAGAGCCTTATTGCCAGACACTAGGCTGTTTGAATTTTCATTCTTATAAATGATGCTGTTATGGATATCCTTGTATCCAACACCTCCACTCTCATGTATATATTTCTTTAGGGAAAGATGCCCAGACATGGCAGAATTGTTGGGTTGAAGGACATGTCCTTTTCAAAGGCCTTTGTTAGTATTTTTGAAATGCTTTCCATCTTCTTCCATCCAACAGACTTGTTATGAGTTGCAATCAGAAATAATGAATGTTTAATTTTTAAAACTTTGTTACAATAAAAGACACGTCACCATTAATCTCCTGCAAAATGTGCCCCCTCCCTTCCCACACAATTGTCCCATTCTTCTTGCCACTTTCAGCAGCAGTTCTGGAAGTACCCTTGTGAAAGGGTTGACCCTCCAGGGCTTCGTCATTGTCCTGAGTGGGCTCAAAATGATCCCCTTCCAGGGCCACTTTGGCTTTAGGGAAGAGCCAGATGTGACACAGTGACTGCATTGGATGAGGACACACTGTGATGTTTCTATGAGCCTGCTCTTTGGTTGGGTGTCACCAGGTTGCAGGATCTGCCAAACCTTCAGTCCCACCTCATAAAGACTCTCACAGAAGAGATCTTCCAGAACTGCCTCAGAAAGCACAAGAATGATGCACTGAGTACTTCAGAGTGAGGCGAAGTGTTTTGAGGGGAATTAATAGCAGTGTCTTCTGCTACAATCATTTTTGCTTCTCAATACTCGCTGTGTGCTTTGATCCGCCTTGGAGATTAGGAGGGCCCTGTGCTTCCGGGAACAGCCAAGCCCCGAGCTGCTCCTGGGCACAGGGGCTGTGCCAAAGGCCTGCCCAATCCTGTTCTCACTGACAACCCAACCATGCCCCCAGGTAACAAGCTGCCCTCCAGGGAAGTTGCTCCAATTCACCCTCCCAGGAGCACTCTACGAGCTTGAGCCCCACCCTCTGGGTTGCAGATACTTGGAGTTCATACTCATCCGTTTCTTCGGTGCCCCTGGAGTGGGACAGAGACCACACGCATGTGAATCACACGCAGCTGACACTGCTGAGGACTGGAACATCAGTGACTCAAATGACTATGAGACTCAAAAGCACTTTTTAAACACTTTGCTGGCCCAAGAAAATATTTTTTTGTGGTTCAGATGAATCTTGGGCTGTATATTTATGATCTGAGATTCCTCTTGAGAGACAGCTGGTAAAAATAGAATCATTGCTTTTGAATATACAAAAAAACTCCCCGGAAGCAAAGCCACAACTACCCCTTATAGGGGACCTGAAAGTGGCCTTTGGTACAAAAATCAGAGCCACAGAGCCAGCGGAAAGGCCAGGATAGACATGGGACACGTCAGTTAATCAGCTCTCTCTTCTCAGCAAACAAAACTAGGAGTTGTAGGAACATATATGAATGAACAGAGGTGACAGCTCCTTGGAACGGCGCTCACTTTCTCTATGCACGCCCCAGGAGCAGAGCTCCCTGGCTTTCAAACCTGGGAGTAACTGGAGACACATTTACAGATACACCCACACTTCCCGCCAGTCTCAGGAGCTTCGACTCCTCATTCCCAGAGGACTGACTACAAGAATCCGTTAAGTGAATGAGGGGCTGGGGGCAGCTCGCTCTGTGCACCACGTGACAAGCACCACCTTGGAACTGAATCGAGAGGGTTTTACCAAGAGCCTGGGGGGAGCTATGACTTCTATTTTTCAACCACGAGAGCACTGGCCACAGTGCGAGGCACATCGGGGAAGATGTTTCATAGCTACCTGGGGCACGAGCTCCAAAGACATACGTGCCGCAGGCGTGTGTCACCCTCCTTCTCCCCTAAGAAGGTGGATCTGCTGCTTTATATCCCTTCCATCAGAGATAAGGAGCGCATGAAGAAAAGAATCCTATTGCCAGAGAGACAGCTCAGCAGTCTAAGCACAGGCCTGGCAAGCGCAAGGACCCAGGTTTAATCCCTGGTAGTGCCTGTCTCCAACCCCAGGCATGCAGTGCTGGCCACTGAGACTAGGCATGATGGTGCACATCTGTAATCCCAGTGCTGGGAAGGCTGAGACAGGAGGATCACTATGAGTCTGAGCTGCATAGTGCGACCCTGTACCAAATAAAGAAAGAGAGAGAGATCCTCAACTTAATTATATATAAGGATAACTGACCAAAGTGGAGACAATTTATACTTTTAACTTTTAAATCAAAACAGCAAGAAATGCACATGTACTCTGGCTATGTCCAAATCGGGGCTAGTCAAAGGTGCCTTACTGATTTTCATGGCTGATTATTTGAAGATGTGCCCACATTTTAATTTCTTCATCAAGGCAAAGAATGTAAATGAAAGGACTTTTCTGCAGAGATTGCCTGGATTTTCCACCCAATTTTTGATAATCTGTGTGCATCTCCCTCAATTTTTTTCTCTGAATACTTATTTCCGCGGGTCAGTCACTAAGCAAAACCCAAAATTCTTGCCCTCTGGGACCTGGTGTCCTTGTCCAACCCTTAGCCTTTATCTCCCACTTTGTCCTTTGACTTTTTTTGGGGGGGGGGCAGTTCCAGGGATTGAACTCAGACCCTTGTACTTGCCAGGGAAGCGCTTATTCTACCGAGCCATCTCCCTGGCGCCCCTTGTCTTCTGACCTTTCCCTGGCACAGAATTTGCCTAACACCCAAGCAACCCAGCAGATCTACCTCGCGGCCTGGAGCCCTTCACTAGCATGGTGCCACCTGGTGGCTACCCTGGGCTATTACAACAGGACAATGAAAGTGGGAATAACTTGCGGAAATCAGAGGAAATGATAAACCACCGTAAAGGGAAATCAAATGTCGGATAAAAAGAAAAATAAATAAATAAATAAACTTCCCTTCTGTGGAACTTCCTATATGTTCACACACTGTGTGGAAACAGGACAACAGAAAAATAACGCATCCTGCCAAGGCTGTTTTCGGAGCTCAAAACTGTATGTACCTGTCCACATGTTTCCTCAAAATACACATTACATTGTATTTTGTCAGGGTGACAAGAATGCCTCTTCCTAAGGAAGCCTTCTCTCTACTGAGTCTGCAAGCAACACTGCGAAATGGTCTCCTATTAGCCAGAGAATTATGATGAATCATCAATACGATTGACACTTAAGAGTTTATCCTTTCAGATGACTGTAGCAGACTCAGGATGATAATTCCCACTTCATTCAAAGCCTCCAGTCCTCACAGTGGCTATCTGCGTGCTATAATCCTGGATCCAAGCTGGTATTTTTCCATGCAAAGAAGAAAAGAATAAAGTGGCAATTATCTTTTTTAGCTGTGCTTTGACAAGGACCAAACCCATTTGTGTGTGTGTGTGTGTGTGTTGTTGGGTATGATCTTTTAAAAAATTTCTCCTGTTTTTCAAATAGGTGTCGCTTAGTGACTTCCGCCCTGGCATCACTTGTGGTCAATCCCATCCTAGGAAGGCAGAAAAGACGTTCCTTTCCTACCAGCTTCCTTTCTCCCAGTGATTTCCCCGCCCAACACGTGCCCCTAATGGAGCTTGAAATTAACGCAGGCCTGCTCTTGATCTCTTCCCTAACTGGGGCCCTCCACCAGAGGCCAGCTATGGGTGCTCATCCCGAAGGCAGGACTCTGCCCCTTCCCGAGACAGCAAGCACAACAGAAAGAAGGGAAAGGAGGACGAATTCCCTTTCGGGAGGCCTTCAATCGCTGGCGAATGTCACCCTTTGGAATGAACTGCCATGCAGAAAGTAAAAGCTGTATACAATCCAAGAGCGCTACAAAGCTAGCGACCCATTAGGAAGGTAGAATGAAAATGCTGGAAACCAACGAGGTCCTTATAAAATGCTAGATGAAACGCTTAGACCTCAGAGACTGAAAAATACATAAAACTTTCCCTTAACTTTATTGGGGGTTACTCTAAGGACCCCCATGAATACAGCAGTCTGAGCATGCACCAGCTTCTTACCTAGAATGGTGTAGCATTTACACAAAAACTATGTACCTCCTCTGGTATACTTAAAACCATGCCTAGATTATGTATGCCCAGTACAATGTAAATGCAGTGTAAATAGTTGCTATGTTCAACACAGACACAATTCTTTCCAAATATTTTTGACCTGTAGTTGATCAGATCCACGGACTTGGAACCACAGCATTGCCAAACTTGTCTAAACGGCCTCATGTAGGAAAAAAAAAAAAAAGGAAGGGATGATATTGGTCCAGAAAGTCCCCCAAGTTCTACAGCTGTTGCTAGTTCTCTGTTATGGTTCATGTCTAGGTGTCCCCCAAAGCCTCAGGCAGAGTTTGCGATTAATTCACGATGCAACGTGGGTGTGAGTGCTACCCCTGCCCAGAGGCAGGCAATCTGCATGATGATGTAAGGAAGGGAGAGGGGCTCGCTATAAGCCACCACGCGGCTGCTCCTTCCTTTGCTCTTGCTGTTTTCTGCTGCCCCAAACAGCCGCCTTCTGCCATGTGCCGCTCTGCCTTGGAGCCAGCCGAGTATGGACTCAAACCTCCAGTAACTGAGCTAAGGAAACCTTTCCTTCCTTGATTCTGGGTGTTAGGTATTCTGTCCCAGCAAGGAAAGAAAAGTGATTAAGACATTCCCCATTACTTCTGAGCTGTCCGCATACAGCTAAGAACCTCAGTTCACACCAGGAGCTGAACTAATAGACCTGGACAGGGGGGTCAGCCTGGTAAAATTCAGAGTCTGGCTGAAGATATTAGGGGACAGCAGATGGATTCAAACATCCCCTGTAGAGCATTCCTATCTCTGAGGCCCCCAGGCTTTTCCCTTTGGAAGAAAACAAACCACAACAAAGTACTTGAGGTGATTAACTTACAAAGGAGATTGTTTAGCTTATGGCCTGGAGGGAGGACCTGGGTCCTCCAGTCTCCTTCAAAGACATGCCCAGGAGCCCCCCCCCCAAGTCCCACCTCCTAATGGTCCTCGGTACCTCCTCATAGCACCACCCTGTTCTCCAAATCTTTAACGCTTGGACCTCTGGGAGCTGCTGGTTCAAACCATGGCTCTGACCCACCTCATTGCTCTTCATGTTCTGCCATGCTGGGAAGATTACGGCCCTTTCTGTGCTTCGGAGTAAGAGGAAGTTAACTGCTCACCGGGGCTGCTGACATGTGCCCCGTCCACCTCCCAGCAAGGCGGATGGATGCCTTAAGCCCCCAGCGTACCTCAGAGCCACTCAGAAAAATCTCCTCCACTGCTGTCAGGACAAAGGAGCACCCAGAACTCTAGTCATCTCAGCACATTTCCAGAAAATGGGCTGCATTTCTCCTACTGGATTAACTGTATAACCGGAGCCTGCATTACTGACCAAGGACTTGGAAGTGAATGAATCATAGCTGTTACCAATAACATGTTGATATAAGGGCAGACACACAGCCACAAATCTCTGTAATCATTTAGAATTGCCAAAATTATCTCCCTGTTGGTAAACATTTACTCCAAGCTTTGGTTATACATGAGATTTCAATGTCCCATAAAGAATACCTGTAACACAAAAGCATATGATGCTACTAGGTCATAACGATCAATATTCTAAACAAGTGTTAATGATAATAGATGTTAAGTAGTCATAACGCCTTAGAATCTGGAAGAGTTTGAGACAGTTTGGATTTTACAAATTTCTAAAAGTGCTATCCAGGGAGGGCCGGCCCAATAGCTCAATGGATTAAAGCGTCTGCTTAGGCAGACACAGAGGCCTGGGTTCTATCCCATGTACCATGCTGGCCCTGCCCCCAGGGCACACTGAGACAGTGATTGAGACTGGGCGCGGTGGTGAGCACGTGTAATCCCAGAGCTTGGGAGGCTGAACACAGGTGGATCACTACAAGTCTGATCTATGTAGTGAGACCCTGTAGACCCTGTACTAAAATAGATAAATAAATAAAATAAAATAAAATAAAAATGTTATTCAGGGGAACTCAAACTATGGGATTTTTTTATCTCAATAAATTTATTCCTCACCAAAAAGAAAAAATAACTTAGTCTAAAGTATGTAGTAGTCTCCAACATGCATTCAAAGTGAGGATTACTCTCTTCAAAGACAGCTGTGCCATGTGTGAGGTTTAGAAGCCTCAGAGATGACTTCATTTGTAAAGATTTGGAAGGGAAGATATCTTGATTATGAGCTTGAAGTTTCTGCCCCTACTTCTCCACCCTCATTCTACTGCATCCTCCGTGCCAGTACCAACTGTGGAGCAGAAGCCATGGTGAAGAATGAGAGGACGCATCCTACTGCCCGTATTTGCTTGTGATCTGGGGCAATCTTGAATCACTCCCTTGCTCCAAAAGGTGGAACTTCACTGTGCCTCAGAGAGATGACCAGAGAAGCCCAGACGGGTTGATGGCAAGGCTGCCCTGGGTGAGGCGGGTGGAGGACACAGGTGCAGAGGCACCTGCAGGGCTTCCACCTGTGGTGGGGAAAAGGTTTGCAGACTATTTTCCTCCACTGGAGATTGCAGTATGAAGATGAGGCAGACACTCCTAAAGAAAGGTTGGAAATTGTTTGCAAAACCAATTTTGCTAAATAAGTGTGTTTCTATTGGGTTATTGAGAAAGAATATTAAACTCTGCCCAAAAAGAAAAATCAGTGCAAAGAAAATAGGCACAAAAAAAATTTAATGGTTTTTTTCTTGATTACAAAGTAATTTATGAACACAGTAGAAAATTGATAAATGTATGAAGAAAAAAATCAAGATCAACTCAAATTTCACTACCCAGAGATAGCCACAACTCTCTCTCTCTCTAATATATATATATATATATATATATATATATATATATCCTTTCTATTTTTACATTATCCTAAAAAATAAAGGCATGCATGCAGGTAATCTTATATACTTAGTTTCAGCTAGTACCTCAAATATATTATCTTACCAAAAGCCATAAGTGTTATTATTATCTACATTTAATACCAAGCAAACTGAAGCATAAGAAGACCAAAATCACACACTGTAAATAGCTCTAAAGAAGGACAAGTTCTCAACTCTGATGCACATCATCTCAAAACCAAAACTACTCACACTGTGGTTCTTGGCCCAGTGCATGGTCCATGAACTACATATTACTGGTCCATGCTAAGATAAACACAGAAGTTGAGGGTAAGTGCTTAGAAATTTTTGTAGCAATTTCACATAGTCATATACATAATCAGGGATTCCGCTCAATGGAGAGCATTTGGGGTGTCCAAGTTGCATGTGAGCTGCGTGTGGTGTGAATTGGATAGCAGGCGTGCAGGATAACATGCGCTATTCTACAGGCCATTAGAAGTTTTGTGGAAAGGAAAGTCTTGTCCTTCTCCAGAAAGAGCTTCCTGAATATTTCTTTAAACCACTATTGTGTTTCCCTAGAACAAAAACAATGAAGTAAATGTAGCAACATGTGGAGCTAAGAAATAGGAAGACACAAAGGTAAGAAATCCAGCTTCATGATTAGCTTTGTGGCCATGAACTGGGTCATTTGTGATCAGTGAGTTTGGCAATCTTTGCTCCACACAGTCAAGCAGAACTAATGAAGACACATCATGCAGAGCTGGAGATGGGACACAGCAAACCTCCGATGGTCTTTTCCAATCCCACTGTGACAGACCCTGCCAGCTATCTCTCATTTGCCCTTCTTCCATAATAGTCTGCCCCTTCCTCCATAATATAATCTCAACTGTGCACAATAGGATCCCAGAATAAATAGGTGTTTTCTGCTTCCCTTGCAGCTACATTGTCACTTGACAGTTTCCTGACAAAAGGATATGAGCAGCAGCATCAGGAGAAGGCTCCAGAACTTCCCTGTTTCTTCTTTATCTCTTCCTTCAATATATTGCTTGGAATGAGATGGGCCAGAGAAAAGGGAGTCTTATTTTAAGAATGGTAAAATGCAAATATAGAAGGACTTGAATTTTTAAGGACTTTGGGGGTTAACCACAGCAAAAACAGTGCTAGATGTCTGCCTAAACTTGCAGAAGAGCAAGAGCAAATATTTTTTGTAAGCTGCCCACATTTTCACTTTATTGTTCCTTGTGTTCAAACATAACTCCAACTAATATGCTCCCGTAGCCAAACCTACTGGTCCCTTAGTCCTTCTGCAGTTCTCCTGGGTCTGCTTTATCAAGCCTGGAAGGGAGCCGAGAAGAACTCATACAAAGGCACAGATTCCATCTGAAGCAGGGGAGGTGGAAGAGACTCCTCAAAGGGATGCTTTCATAGAAACAGTGGACCCTGGACCTACAAACTCACTTCATTCCCCAGGGCTGGTTGTAACTCAGGCTGTCAACTGAAGGCTCAGGCTCTTGTACCCAGCCTTCAACATCTCTCTCCTACATTCAGGAAGATCCCAGTGTCCTTAGAAAGACATCGGCCCAGGGTTTCTCCAATAACCCCATACAGGAAAAGATGTTATAATGTTTCTGCCAGAACATTTTAAGGGTTAAATCTGCATCTGAGACCACCTATGAGCACAAGCAGCCTGTATTTGGGTCATAACTCGAGACTTTGTTAGTAAGTTAAAATGAAAATTCTGGTCATAACTCAAGTTGTCCCTCTGTTAGGCCACTAGTAACTAGAGGGTCCACTGAACTCACTTGGACCCAAGGAGTGCTCTCAGTTCTTCAGTGTTTTGAGCGAGCAAATGTGCAGGTCAACATTCTAGTGAATTTTGTCTTGCCTTTGGGACTTAACCCATCTGGCATTTACATTAGACATAGTATTTCACTAAGCACGTTTGCCAAGATCTTGTGACTGTGGCCAAGTTTTTGTGACCATGGCTATGGCCACACCAGCCTTGTACTAGACATGGCCCTTAACAGTTAGCCAAGTCATTACTTCAAATGAAATATATTTTAAAATTCAAAATGCAAAACACTCAAACATATATTTAGTACATTATACCAGAAACAAAAACAATAGAATACATGCTAAGAATGCATTACTTCCTAATTCTGTTTTTTATCCTCTATGGTCATTATGCTCTTGAGATTTTTATTCTTGTGCATATTTGACAGAAATGCTCGATTACAGTGTGTCATTCAAATCCCTCGCTGACTCTGCTTTCGGCAGCATGATGGTGATGTCTCCAATGTAGCCACAGTGAGAACGGGCATTGATTGGGTTTTACCACTTTGGCAACTTGGGGCCAGAAAAGGAATAAAGGTCTTCATGAGCACTTGGAAATTTCTATTTTCATTGACATGTCACGAGAAGTGAAATAAAAATGTATATCTTTGAAGGCACTCATGTTGAACTCAATTCAAAGGCAGGACAGGGCCAATGAGATAGCTCAGTGGTCTAAAACAGCTGCTTAGGCAAGCTTAGGCAGGCACACAGGGACTGGTGTTCAATCCCTGGCACCATATGACATGTCAGCCCCACCCCCAGGGTGGGCTGAGCTGGCCAAAAAAAAAAAAAAGGCAGGACAGTTAGAATTAGTTCTTGTTCTTAAAATCAATAGTAGCGCTAGGGGTAAATCTCTTAAATTCTTGGACACAGAGCTTTCATCTAGAAAAACCCACAGGGCCCCAAACTCCTCCAGGAAAGGGCTCTGCCCAGCTCATTCACTACCGCATCCTAGCCATCTACCATAGACCCAGCTATATAACAGAGGGCTGGGCAGGCATGATGTACAGACTTCATCATGTAAGATGTGACAGAGCATTGCCTGTCAGAGAAATGACTGAGCAGGAAAACACGATGAGCACCAATTCAGGGAACACAGAGGTCCATCATCCGAACCAAGCCTGAGACTTAGCAAAGACTGAGAGCCAGGGATGGGTGGAATTGGCCAACTTCTCAGATGCCACATGAAGGGGGCATCTTGGTGGACTGGATAAAGCTTGGCAAGCCAAGAAGTCTGATTCAGAGCTCAAAATGACAATCATGCCTTTCTGCTAGCTGGTATCTGACTTTATAGTTTGGTTCCAAACTACCTTCCATGCCAATTGATGAGACTGTCAAAATCCCAACCACAGCACAAAGCCACCCATTCTGTCACCTCCAACTCACAATAGAGCTTGCTTTCATATCCCTCCAACATCTCTTGCTAGTAACTCCAAAAACATCCACAGCTACCAACTGAGTTTATCTTTCTTTGGCTAAACTACGATTTTTCTATTTACAAAAGCTAACAAATGGAATGCAAATGCGCCCCTTTGCTTTTCCATATTTCTACCACTCTCATCCCAATTTGGGAAGGGGGAAATGTTGCATCTATGAGAACACTTGAATTTAATGTATAATCGAAAGGAAAGAGGGGTTCTCTGAGCTACTGAAGGGGCAGAAACACAGTAGCTTATTCATCTACCCCAACTGTGATCTCCCTCTCGCCATGATCCTCATGTCTGGTGTTTCCCAAGCACACGACGAATAGATCCTTCTTCCAAGACAATGAAAGAGTGGAACTCTGTAATTATTTAGTATCCCAAATTGCTGTCTGAGAAAGTTTAAGGCAGTGGGGAGTAGATCACAGTTTTAGATAATGATTATTTATTAAGTTTTTTTTCAAAAGTTGCATTGAATTAAAGAACTAGCCTTTTTTTTCATGTGAGAAGGTGAGAATGGAGATTCATGATTACAGCTTCATCAGTGATGAAGGGTGCGCAGCAAGGAAAGGTAGACATGTTGTCTGAGTCCTGATGTACCAGAACTAAGGGAATATAGTAAGAAACAAAGGAGGTGCCTGTTTGCAAATCTGTTTTAAATTTCCCAACTTGCTGGAGGGAGTCTTGGAAATCCCTGGATCCCAGAAGTTGCTGGAGCCTGGGGAGCCGCGTAAACTGGAGTTCCCTCTCTACCACTTGAGCCACCGTGGGCAGTTTGGCCTCTTGGAGCCTCAATTTGCTCAAATGCAAAATGATGATGGAATCTAGATGAAAGGATCGCCATGAGGACTGAGTCAAAACAGCTCCACATGGTGCCTCACAGTTGTGTGTGCTTGTAGACGCCAGCTCTCCCAGTGCACCAGACTTGCCTTTTCCCCCAGTGAGCAACTCGAACATGTTACCATCAGTCTAGCTCTTACTATGCCCAACAAGGTTCAGCTGAAAATTCTGCATGGCTGGAGTGGGATTGGAGTTTAGCAAAATATGCAAATGGTAGATGAGGTGTGGGGTTCTCATGAACTCAGGCAGTGGTTAGGACCCCACCCCTGAAGCTGGCAGACAGCAAGACAAGCCAGTGGCAGAGACACAGGAGGGCCATCTTCCTGCTCTATTGGACCCCACTGGACCCCTTTGGGCTTCTGCAGAGCCCCCTACAACTTTATTTCCATTGATTCAAACTTCCCAAGTCCTTTATTAGTTGCCTGAATAGCTAACATACTCTATTAATTCCAGTTAAAATGCTAATAGGTAGTATTGACTTAATTTCTTGCCACTCCCATATGAACTCTTAGATTTTAACCCAAGCATTCAGTGACTCCATTGAAAGAAGCAAAGCAGTTATCATGGGACTCCCCATTTCTTGGGAATCTAAGGCAGAAAAGGGACTTTCAGGAACAGGGGGCTCAGGAAGAAAAGGAGAATCTGTGGGTCTGTGTGGCAGTTTGCATCACCAGCCTCACATCTGCTGCCAATCCAATCACTCTTCCTCTTTCCATGTTCCAGGAACAAACCTTTTTCAGAGACAGCAGAGATCAACATCAAAATAGCTGGCCCAGGAGATTCCAGTGTAGGAGCTTAGAGACCAGGCCTCTGGTCCACACACGGTCCCTCTCATCGTCTAGGATGCCTACTGAGAAGAGCCTCTTTGTTACTTTGCTAGCTCTAGACAAAAGCACTCTGAAAGCCTGGGTGTGAGATTCTCCCTGTACAGGAAATACAAGGTTCACCATTTCCTTGCCATGCATAAGAACTCTCCCAGGTGGGTGCCAAGGACGAGAACAGGAGCTACCTAACAGAAAACTGCAAGAGTTTCTTTTGCACTTGTGCTTTTAGCCATGTAGTCTGTCTGGCCTGGTGAATGTAGGATCACAGCAGTACCTTGGTGACAGCCTGCATACCAGGAGTGTAGTGGATTAAAAGGCAGAGATCAGGAAAGAAAGATTGCAGAGGGTTTCTTCTTGCCTTTGAGGGTGATCTCCCTAATCAATTACAAGCTAGTCAGGAACCCCTGCCTCTGCTAGAGCCCACATTCCATGTTATAATTAATTGCTTAAGTATCTTGCCCCTGAACTGTGAGCCAGGAGAGGGCAGGAAAGGAGATGACTCTTGGGATCTCCAGCCCCTAGTACAGAACCTGGCACAGGTAAGATAAGCAATAAACAGTATGGGGTGATGGAATGACTAAGGGGGTGACTGAGGTCACGACCTGCTGGAACCAAGTATTCCTGCTCGTACCCCTCCTTACTCCACTATCCGGCCACTCATCTCAAAAAAAATAACACAAAATAATAACAGCTCTCACCTGCTGAGCCTCCTGTCAAGCAATATATCAGGAAAGAACTACGCACTTAGAAAACTCGGAGGCAAGAGCCAGGGAGATAGCTCAGTAGAATAAGCACCTGCCTGTCAAGCGCAGGGTCCTGAGTTCAATCCCCGGTACTGCCTAAATGAAGAAGACTCGGAGACAGGCTGGCTAGAGCACACACGGGCAGCCAAACTGGTGAGAAACCCTCTCTGATGTCTTGTGCCTGCCTCTAGCTGGCAGGGAGCGTGACATCCAACATAGCAGTCGACCTCAGTGTCTCACACACCCACCCCCAAGTGTGATGAGAAGCAAAGATACATGGGCTTCACCAAGCACTGGGAAGGAAACCAACTGCCAGTCGGTAGTGCTTGGGGAAAAGCTATCTGCTCCTGTCGTGCAGAGGAGGCTGGTGCAGAAATGTCTCCACCCCTCGGGGCCTCTGTCCTGCTCTCCAGGCAGGGTAAGGAGAACTCCTCCTGAAGAGCTGAGCTCCTCCTGCCTCCCAGCACCAGTGAAGCCCAGCAGACCCTTCCCTCACACTCCCGCTTCCCACACAAAAAGAAGCAGACGCACTCTGAGCGCGGGCAGCACTGTGGTGGAAAATGCAAAAGGCCCTCTTCTGTCTCCATGTGCTCATGGAAAGACTTGGCTGCTACCAAACTGCCCTCCCCAGATCCATCAGTGTTGTCATAGGGACATTGCCAACCTGTTACCCCCATTCAATTGCAGGTACTGGCTGGGCAGTCAGGATATTCCTGTAGCTTCTCCAATAAGACACTCTGCCCCACATATCAAACCTCTGGGGCCCTTTCATAAACCAGATGGTCATTTCTGGAAAGCTACATTTCCTGATTTCTGGAATTGTTACAATTAGAACCAGGAAAAAAAATTAAAAGAGGTAATTATTCCAATTCCAGTAAAACTTCACAGGGCCCTTTCCACCCTGGGCTAGCCATGGGGGGCAAAACGTATTTGGAGCTGAACTGTCCAAGGCTGGAGAAGAATCAAATGTTCTGCATGGGGACATTACCCTCGTGGGAGCCTCATTTTTCTAGGAGACTTTTTAATCAAGCTAGGAGAGAGGTTTTGATTCTGATGAGTGCAAGAATTGAGAGGATCAAGCCCTCCCGGGGTCAGCACTACCAGGCCAGAGGACGCAGGCCGACACCGAGTCTGCCTTAGCCTCCACAGCCAGTCCTGCGGGAGCCTTCCGCTAACTCCCAAGCTGTGCTA
Source organism: Tympanoctomys barrerae (assembly GCA_002564285.1). Classification (NCBI taxonomy): domain Eukaryota; kingdom Metazoa; phylum Chordata; class Mammalia; order Rodentia; family Octodontidae; genus Tympanoctomys; species Tympanoctomys barrerae. Next base: position 9,944 of record NDGN011368001.1, on the reverse strand, counting down.
AGGTCCCAGGCTCGGCTGCCACTGGCCCCAGACGACAGCCTGGAGGAGGTGGTTTTTCACGGGCTCAGCACCTGGCTCACCAATTTTAGTCAGCAACTCCAGCGAAGTTGGCCTGTTCTGGGCATTTCTTCTCCCCTCCCTTCTGCCCCTTCTAATTTGCCAACTGCTGAAACGTCTGCTGGCAGACCTCCTCGCCACGCGCCGGGGCCATCCCCAGGTGTTGGTCTTTGTGTAGAGAAAACTTTGAGAGGAAGCGAGGGCACTGGACAAAGAGCGAGCAGGAAGGCACTTGCCAGCCAGTGGGGTGCGCCGGGCGCTGCGCGCGCTTCCCTGGGCTCAGCTTGCCCGCCCCCTGGTCGTACTCGGTGCCCCGAGCCCAGCCTTGCTAGGCCGGGAGTGGCAACCTCCCGGCGCCCTCGGGAGCTGAAGGAGGCCAGGCGGGCAGAGCGCAGGCGGCGGCTGGACGCCGGAGTTAGTGGGAGGAGGGAGGAGAGGCACCGAGAGGAGCTGTCAAACTGCGCGCGGAGCTGGGCGCTGGGCGGGGGAAGGGAGGGGACGGGAGGGGCGGGGCGGGCAGGAGCCCGAGGGAACAAGCGGGCTCGCTGCGCCGGAGCTGCCCCTGTCTGTAGCAGCCGCCACCACCACCGCCGGCCGGGACTCTCCCGGAGCGCAGGGTCCGCCCGGCTCCGCGTGGCGCGCGAGGCTCCGCGCCCGCCGCCGCGCCCTCCAGCCCCGCTCCTCCGCCGGCCCGCGCGGGTCCCTGCGGGCTCCAGCCCACCATGCAGCTGCAGTTCCGGAGCTGGATGCTGGCCGCGCTCACGCTGCTGGTGGTCTTCCTTATCTTCGCAGACATCTCCGAGATCGAAGAAGAAATCGGGTAAATAGCTGCGCCCGGGCTCGGGCCACGAACCCAGCCAGAGCCCCCTTTGCACCCGCGCTCTGCCCACCCCACCCCCTTTGTGTGCGCCGAGCGCTCGGTCCCTCGGTGGAGAGGCGGGCACGGCTTGGGCTAGGGGTGGCAATGCCAGGGACCCGGGACGGTTCGCGGGAGGTGGGGGGCGCGGCTGCCGTGGTGTCCTGGGCGGGGTGCTCGGCAGCCCCCAGCGGCCCCAAGCCGAGAAGCCGACTCGCCCACCCGATCCCCTTCTCCCGGGGTCCGAGCACAGGGTAGCCGGGGTCGAGGGAGGGCGCCGGGGAGTGTCTCGGGCGGGCGGAGGGGCTGCGCGTGGAGGGAAGCAGGAGTTTCTTTGTCTCCTGCTCGGCCGCTTTCTCGCCTTGGCAAAGTGGGCAGGGGGCGCGCGGGGATCTCTGAGTGGGGGGAGGGGATCCCCGAGCCGGAACAGAAGACTGGGGCTATGCACCGGCTCCCGAGAAGGGGGATGTTCCCCGTACATCGGTACACGACACACTCCTCCCGCCGCCCGCGATCGGCTGTGGGGACCGGCTCCTCGGGAGGCAGGGCGCGCCGGGCTGGAGGGGGGCTCCCCGCCCCGGGTCTGGACGCTCTGCCAAACCCACGACGTCCCGGGCAACCCTGGGGTTGCCGCGCGCTTGTTGCGCAGAGACAGAAACGGTTTGGGAAAAGTCTGGACCCCCGCCCATTTGGCTCCTGGCCCTCTGGAACGCGATAGCCTCCCACCCCCAGGTTCTCCCTATCTCTCCAGAGGCTGGGAGGAACCACGACCTCCGGTTCCTCCTGCCCAGGACTTCCCCAGGGCGCGCACTTGCTGCGCAGGACGCACCCATCCGCCCAGAGTCCTGGAGGCTGATTTGTGCCCCACCCCACAGCCTCGAATGCCTGGCCCAGCCCCTCTCTGGAACCTCTGGAGGGCGGTGGACAGGTGTGGGGAGACCGGGAGGGTTCTGGGGCAGCCTGACAAGCCGAAAGTGGCTTCTCGGAAGCTGCCTAGAGGCCCCTTCCTCTGTGGGATAAGCGCGGAGCCCAGCGCTTTCCGTGTCCCGCGCCTAGCACGCCCCTCCTTTGTCCCCATGCCATGCCAGTCCATTCATTACTAACGCGCTTTGAGGCCACCATTCGGTTAAGCCCCTGAAAAAGGAAAAATCATCCTGGGGCCCAGATGCCAAGGACCTGGGTGCCGTGACCTGGGGGCAGGTGCCACTTCCTGCTCTCGCCTTTTCTCCTGCCCCTGCCCATCTCCGCAACCCCACAGTTCCTTCTGTGAGCTCCATTGTGCTTCGACAACCCCTCTCTGCTGCTTTCTCCTCCACGTCCTCAATTTCCCCAAAAGCTCGGGAAACTTTCAGGAATGTGGTAGACTTCATAAGCAAAGTGCCACGGATTCCAAGCAGATCCGGAGAAACAGCTACTTTTCCCTGCTTCTAGCCCAGAACTCCTGGGTCAGCGAGCAGAGGAGAAGGCATGGGGTGGGGGGGGGGCACCGGGACAGTGCAGAGGTCTTCCCCAGAGGTGTGCAGGGACAGGTGCACATCCCCTGCTAACCTTTGAGGATGCTGGGGGAGGGACCACCAGCTGCCTCTTGTTCTGCTACAAAAATGCAAGCACTGCTTTCATATAGATATCCTGAGCTTGTTCATTTCTGGAACTCCTAAAGGCTAGGAACTTTGAATTCTCGAAGTGTAGTCCGGAGATCACTTGGCATGTGCTGCACTTTCCCAGCAGGGTGCAGAGGACAGAGCTGCAGGCATGACTTAGGACAGGCAATTCCAGTCAGAGGACTTCTGGAACACCTAGCCCTCCGCTGTGGGAGCGCATCCCCTGGGAACTGCTCTGCTTGGGCCCCAGCAATGCAGGAGAGGTTCCTACTTCTTTTTACACTGCCCCTGCCTGGGCTGATCCTAGGCCAAGCAAGTGAGATCTGGCCTTCAGGCTGACCCTGAGCTTGGCCTGTTACCACCCAGGCCTGAGACACCACCTTCTTTCAGAAAGGCTGATGTGACAGTCTTGCGCCAGTACCCTACATGCCATGGGATGGATCAGGAGCAATGCTCCAGTCCCACCCAAAGTGAGCTCCACTTCTCTTTGACCCAGCAGAAGGAAATTTACCTAGGATTCGCCATGGCTGGGGGAGGAAAGATGGAGGGCAGAGGTTGGGAACCCAGGAAGCATCTGGCCTTTCGAGTTCAGTTTTAACACATAGTCGCTTACTTACTCCCTGCAACCTCTCCAACTTTGAGTAGCCAGGCCTGGCACCAATAAGTTCCCTAGCAGAGAAGCCAGCAAGCAGTGTCCAGAGAGTTCTGTTGTCCCGCCTGTCTGTCTTCCTGGGAAACTTTGAACCCTGGAGCCCTCACACCTGCCCTGGCCAGCTTTCTCCAGGATCCCATTTTGCCGGCCGGAGTCAGCCCTGGGACAGAGCAATGCTTCTGTACAAGGATGGCCATTTCCGGAGGACAGGGGACTAAGGGACCCTGTGACCTGTTAGGAAGGCAGACAGAGCCGCCACGTGGGGGAAAATGTTGGAGGACTGAGGAGTGGGAAGCACCGTGTGCAGGAATAAAACCAAGGTCCCCTTTTCTGAAGCTCTTGATTCCCTTTCTTAGCAAATGAAGCTTTTGATGTGGTGGCCTCCAGGTTCCTGTCCTGCCCAAGGAATCATGCACTGCATGCTGAGCACCCTGCTTTCTTTGATGGCTTTGCTTGAGATGTATCTCTTTTCCTAAGCAACTCTTTTCCATGTTCCATTTCTGACTCTCTTGTTCTGGTATAGCTCGGGCTGAATGAGGAAAGAAAATAGAGAAAGATAAATTCTCCATGGGTCACATAGACAGTCCTATCTGGCAGCCACAGAGCACATTGAAATCTAAGTCAGAAATTGGAAGGGGCTTTCTTTGGACCCCGTGCTTAACTCATGTGGCCTCCCAAGGTTTAAAACCAGATGGCCCCAGCTATGCACTGAACTCTTCCGGTTGTTCCCTGAGCTTTAGTCTGGAGTGTAACCTCCATGAGACAGGTGTCCAGCATGGTTACTGCAGCCCCAGAATGGATGCACAGAATGGCTACAGTAAGTGTCTGTTGGGCTGGCCAGGATGACCCAGGCCAGATTCCCAGCTCCTCAGGAGGCTGAGACAGGAAGACCAAGAGTTTAAGACCACCCTTGGCAACTTAGTGAGAGACCTGTCTCAAAAGTAAGGAATTTGTAAAAGGCTGCGGATATGGCTCAGGGCTGTCTGGGTTCAATCCTCAGAACTGGAGGAAACAAAAGTTTATATATGTTAGGTGACTGCCCCTCGCAAGTCTGATGCGGGCCATGTAATTCATCTTCAGGCAAGGCTGAGACTCAAACCCTTAGGACAGGAAGCGTTCGGGCTGCAGGAATCTGCCTGCCTGTTATCAGTTTCGGTTGATTTATTCTGAGATGTAACATCACTTATCCAGGAGCATGGCCTGACTGGTTACAGTGGGACAAGTTGTACAGGTCTTCAATTTTGTAACCCAATGCCTTCGTGCCCAAATGAACTATTGTCTGTCATCCTAAAAGAGCTGCAGAGCTCTGGTTAAAGAAGAAACAAGCAGCAAGTGACAATAATAGCGTCCATGGCAATAATGCAGATGAGAGCAGGGTTGGCATGAACTGAATGCCTCTGGGAACCAGGTGCTAGCTCAAGTTCTTCAGAGACACCAACCTGCTCCTCCATCTACCAAGCGCTACTATGCATTGAGCCCCGTGTGCCGGGCACTGCAATGATTACTTGTAGCGCTTCTGCACTGACTCCTCACCGAAGCCCTGGGTTTTCTTGCTAGCCCCAGTTCATTGCTAAGGAAACTGAGATTCAAAGAGGTTGTGTAACTTACAAGTGCTTAACCCCAGCCCACAGAGGCCAAAGCCCATCCTCCTGGCAGTGAAAAAGGAGTTCAGCAGCCCAGGAAGGAAATGATCTGGAGAACCTCGCAGGCTGGCAGGATGGGCAAGAGCTGATGCCTCCCAGTTACTTAGAATGAGAAAAGGTGAATGGAGTGGACTAAAGGAAGACTCAGGACGCACTCCCCACAGTGTGCCTCTGGTTCTTCCAAGTCAGTGCCATGCTAACCCTGGCCTGCTGTGAGTAGGAGCTTCCCAAGCTCACAGGCAGAGCCTTGGCCTACGTCTTCTGCAGGAGGGGAATCTCCCATCCCATTGCAAGGCTGATTCTCAAGTGAAGAGCGTGGACCTTCCTTGCTTCCATACACTTGCAGTTGGGCACGCAGGCTCCCAGTCACATAGCTGCTTAACAACCGGGTCTGTTGGAGTGGATGTCAGAGCAGTCAGAATCAATAGCCAGGAACTTGCCAAGCATCAAGCCTTGTCTGGGAAAGTAAGAAGTGGAGAAAGGAGCTACTCTGACATCAGCCACCTCTGGTCCGGTGAGCAGGCACCAACTACTGCCACTGTTTGAGAAGGAGGTAAGGTGGATAGGAAGGAAGGTGGCCTTGACCGTTGGCAGTGTGGGTGCCTTGTAAGGAGAATATGTGCTTGCTCGAAGTGATGCAAGATTTTTATTAGGAAAGTACTCATTTTTCTCCCTCATCTTGGTATACTTACACTCAAGTATAAACATGACTGGAGGATAAAATAGAGAAGGTCTGGTTTTAACTCAGTTGCTCCAAGTCCTTGCCAACTATGCCTAGCATTGAATTTAATTTTTTTTTATTTAAATTGTAAATAGATTTTCATCCTAGAAACCAATTCAGCACTCAGGGCCTCTTTCCCCTTGGAAAGCAGGGTTGCTAGGATTGAAAGTTGTTTAGGTTTTACAAGTTGGAAGTGTTGTAAATTGCAAATTATAAACATTTTTCTCAGAGAGAGCGCAATTCTTGAAAGGCTTTCCTCGCATTTCACAAGGGATACAAAGACATGCCTAACCTCACCCTCACCTTCCTCCCCTGCGACCATGGGCTCGGGCCATTCTGTGTTGCTCACAGTTCTGTCAGTTGGATCCTGATTTCATACCTCAGTACCTTTGCACATGCTGTTTCTCTTTTCTGTAACACACACACATGCGCACGCATACACACACACACATGTGCATGCACACACACTATCTCCAGGCCTTCTCCTCCCTGGTTGCTCTGAGTCTTCAAGGCTGAAATCTGACATCTGCTAGGATCGCCCTCGCACAGCATTTCCAGGCTCTCGTGCTTCTTGGCCTGGGTTGTCCCTCCTGTGAGCGCCCTCAATGCCCCATCATGCCAGCGTCCTATGGAAACAGGGTCCACAATGACATTTTATTTATCCCTTTACCCTGGCCCCTGGTGATAACTGTGTGGTTTACACAGTGAGGCCCATGGGGTATTTTCTGAATGAGTAACCGTGGGCTGTGGTGTATCAAAAGTAAACATTGAGTCTCTCTGATCCTAAAAAGTCCAAGCTCTTCAAATAATAGTAAACACCCTTGGCTTGGCCTTCAGGTCACTTCTGCCTTGTGTCCCACGTGGAAGGCACAGCCTGGCTGTGACGTTGCTCATTGGCTCCCAGTGTTGGGGAGCAGCCAATGGGAATAAAGGCCCCATTCTCATTTGTGAAACTGGAGGACCAGGGTGTTTGCTCACTGCCTGTTCAGATGAAAAGCAAAGATGCACAGTCTAGACTCAAGCTTCTGCTCGACCTGCACTACCCAGATGCCACTGTGGCTGTCCAGCTGGGTCCTGCTCTTTCACTGCCACCCTCAGTGACTCCTATGCCAGCACTGAGAGAAGACCTGGGACATGGGCCAGCTGTTTTCTCCTAAGGGCCCTGGTCCCCAGAAAGATGCAAGAAGGGAGTGCTAGGGACAGGATGAGGCTCCCTTGTGGTGGGGGTCATGTCCATGTCCTTCCAGAGCGCTCCAAAGTGGGGACCTAGTGGTCCAGACTGTAGCAGCTGTGAGGGTCCTAGCTCTGCCCGATGCTTCAAGCAAACATGAGATAGACAGACAGATGGCAGGATGCACGGGAACGGGCATGCCACTGCCTGGGTGAGTCAGGTGGCTGTCTCCTGCTGCAGCGAGGCGCTGTCCCCTGTGGCTGCCTGGCTGCCGGTTTGGGGCCAGCTCGCCTTCTCTCTGGTGCTGGGGCTTGTCCTTAAGCATTGAAATTAGTCACTCCCCTGGGTGGCAGCTGGACTGGTTTTAAATTCTCCCTAGTCGCCTGCAATTCATCACTGCCTCAGAAGCTGCCTGGTGTCCTGACGGGACCTGTTAGCCCCAGTGCTTTCTCAGCTTCAGCTGTCACTGACATCCAGTTCACAGTGGTGTGGGGAGACCAGCTCTGCCACTGGAGTGGTGGTCCAGACGGGACATGCGTCTGCACTGCACGCTGGCAGCCCTGGCTCCCCCGAGCATACTCGTGAGCTCTTGGGGTCCCGGTGCATCCCCTGTGGAAATCCAGCAACCTGCCTTCCTGTGCAGATGTCCACTTGCTTGAGTTCCAAAACTGGCCCATGTGAGAGTGACTCTCTCCATCCGGTGGTTTCCCGGCACTGTCATTAGTGGAGGAACCCAGAGACTCTGGGCTCTGCTTTTGGTCCCCTCGGAAGATTCCAGGCCTCAATTCCTTCTCCTGAGGCCACTTAATCAATCGCTGGAGGCTGAAACAGTCCCCAGGTCTATGGTCCCCAAATACTGGTGTGCTGACAACTGTCGGTCCAGAAGGGAAAAGTGAAGAAAGAAACGGAAAAACAGCACAGGGAGCCAAGACAATTCTGGTAGTTTTAAGCGGCCAACTGTCATTGCCTGAAAAACTCTTCCCTGTGCTGAAGTGATGTTCTTTTGTCTTTCAAAGACTATGATGTCCTTCCTGTTAAGAAGTAGGGTGGTGGCAGAAGGCACCTGTCATGATCTTCCTTGGCCAAAGAGGTTGGTCACTGATGCTGCACAGTCTGGGGTCTGGGTCCTCCAAGTACACTGAGGCATGACTTAGCAGGCAGAGCGAGCCCCACGCATGGCTCCTGCCCTGCGGAGGCTGAGGCTGGCAGAGTCACAGCAGGAGCATTTTCCTGCCTATGCTCAGTGCCAGCAATGCTCTAAGTACTCTAGTGACCCTGGCAGGCCTCTCCACAGCCTGATGAGGTCCAAGGTGTTTTCATTTCTATTTTGCAGATGAAGAAACTGAAGCACGGAAACCCAGCCTGGCTGAAGTTACATTGGTTGGGATTTGAACTCAGGCTCCAGAGAATAGGAAGAACAATCCAGAAATGATGTATTAAATGGTACCCAGTCAGGAAAATATGTAGACTTGTATTTCCCAGGGTTGAACCTGGGAAACATAGGGGTCTGTGGGAGAAACTGAAGGACCCTCGGGAAGGAACAGCATGTCGAAGCCCAGGCCACCATGGAATGTGGAAGTGGAACAGATCTGTATAATGTGGGAATTCCAAGCCCAAAACACTATAATGTAGGGTGGGGGGCACTGCCTCTGCCCCCCTCGTCTCTCTCCTTCAGTTACCTCCTGGCCTCTAGGGGGTCTCTGTAGAAAGGCTATGGAGTATAGTAGTTGTTTGGCCATCTCATTAGGCAACACACACGTGGAGAGAAAAGAAAAACATGTTACACATGGTTAAGGCATTTTGTTCTGGGAAAAGACACAAGGGCTCTCACTGTCAGCTTCTCTAGGCTGGTGGAACCTGGTAAAGAAGGGAGGGAGGAGAAGGGAGGAGGAGGGAGGCAGGAGGGGAGGGAGAGAGGAAAGAGAAAGGAAAGGAAGGAGGGGGACAGACATGCCTTCTGAAGAGGACAGGCTTCATGCAGGGAGACCATTCACCGCAGGGAGCCCCATTTCCTAAAGCAAAGCCATGTGCTGAAAGCTCACCCTATCATCTCACTCAGTCCTCCTGACCACACTCTTCACCTTTTGCAGAGGAGGAGGAGGAAACAGAGGCTCAGTGAGGTCTCAGCGCTTGCTCAGGTCCCACAGCCAGCACAGGAGGAGCCAGGACTGCAGCCAGGTTGGCCTGCACACCCCCCACCCGCACTGGCTGTGTTTACGTATCACAGTTTTTTTGCACTGCCTCCAGCCTCCCTGCACATCCTGCACGGTGCGACACTTTCTGGGCCATGGAGGCTTGTACGGAGAGGCTGGACTTTGGAGGCCAGAAAGAAGACTCTGGAGGTGCATGCACCACCCCCAGCACAGTGGCAGCCATTGTCACTGGATGCCACATTTCCATGACAGGGAGGAAGGGACAGAGGCAGCTGGACGCTGCTCCGAGGCGTGACTGCATGCTATTGGGTTTCTCCGTCTCTGGTTTCTAGAACAGAACACTGGCTGCAGTCAGAGAAGGACACCAGCTCCGGCTTACACCTTTCTTGGTGAACGCCCGTGTAGCTTAAATCATGAGGTCAGAAGCCATCTGTTAAAAACAAGTTGGTAAAGTGACAGGGCTGGTGACTTTCCTGTGCTCTGGTTTGCAAATGGCAAAATCCTTCCTATTGCATCTCTTCATTCTCCACATTTAGGATTTGACTCAGATGGGCTGGATGGCGTCCAAAGTGTCCCCTAATCGAAAGGGTTAGCTGCCAGCAGAAGCAAAGAAAGAAACTCCCAAGGGTGCTCCACCAGGAACTGGTGCACTGTCCCCCAGGAAAAACCAGTGAAGCCAGCCTTGCTGGTGGAGGAGCCCTGTCCCAACCTGCCGGTGCTGCCCCTTCCTGGCTGTAGCCCCCAGCAGTGACAGTGGCTCCGTATATGTCTGCCAGCTGTCACTCATAAGGACTGAGCCTTCCCTGAGCTGTACTCACTGCTCAGGCTGCAGGACACTGGGCCAAACTGGAGCAGCTGCAGCTACTGCTTGCGTAGTCTCTGGGAAAACACATCCGGCCTGTGCCTCAGGCAGCCATCCTCGCCTGACTGGGTTTCCCTCTCCTAATCTCTAGAATGGGTCCATGGTCTCAAACTCATGGTGTTCGGAGGGCTCCATACAAATGATTACACACAAAATAAAATGATGCAGGGGCCGGGGAGATGGCTCAGTGGGATAAGTGCTTCCCTGGCAAGCGCAAGGGCCTGAGTT
>NDGN011367996.1:0-25656 GCA_002564285.1 Tympanoctomys barrerae | reverse complement strand
AGAAGAAGAAGAAGAAGAAGAAGAAGAAGAAGAAGAAGAAGAAGAAGAGAAAGAAAGAAAGAAGAAGGAAAGAATGTATGTATAGGGTAGAAACAAAATATATGGTGAATGTTTAAATTTTAAGAAATTATTACAGTTCTTTGTTGCTGTGAACTTTGTAAGCAGCCCCAGAAGTCCTCTTTCGCCTGCGCTGTTGGGTGTGCTGCCAGGAGGCCCTGGCCACTCTGGAGCAATTCAAATTCAGCTTTCATGGTCGCTTATGCTTTTCAAAAGAGCTGCTGCTGGTCACATCATGCCCGATCTAATCAATAAAGTGGATGGGGACAGACCACGGTATTTCTACAAGCCTGCCTTTCCATAGGATGGGACCATACAACAACACCCACTATATTTTTTTATAATATTTTGTGAGCACTTTCACAAAGAGGACTTCTCAAGCAGCTTCAGAAAGTAGCAAGAACAGCGGGTTAAGTGTATATTTTGAGAGGCATTAATGACAAGGTATTTTACTATAATAAATGTTTTGCTTAAACACATGTAACCAGATTTGTCAATTACTCCATATATAGAGATATAGGTAGAGAATAGACAAGCAGACAGAGCTGTACTGATTTAGTTAATCATACCTACAGACCCTCTTAATCATAAATTAACTGAAACAGAGTTCTGAAGAGAAGAAATAGTAAATAGTTTCTTAAGATTAAGGATGTACTCCTTAATCTGAGATTCATTCTTGTCATAAATCAACTCAATGTTACTTTTTCTAAACCTATTTTTATTAATATCTTACTATCACAGTCATAAGAGCAGAAAAATATTTTAAGCTTTCTGATTTAGTTAATCAATAGAAACAGGGTTATCTACTACCCATCAGAAATTCTGCTTCATTTTCAGCCACAACACTAAGAGATGCCTCAACCTTTTGGCCACTGCAAAGGCCCTTGAGGTTTCGAGACTCTCAGATTAGGTGGACAGACGATCCCTTCACTGTTTCATTCCCATTTTCTTCCACTCTGCTTGACTGTTCTTAAGTTTAGCCTGAAGCATTAAAAGAACTGGCAGATCAATCTTCTCCAGCACTCACCGAAACTGTGGCCATGATTTCAGACTCCACTACTCTTGCATTAAAATTCTGTACTTACCTTTGAGCAAAGCGATGAAAAGATTGTCATACTCATAAATCGTAAGTATCAGTGGAATGGCTGGGGCAGTGGCCGCGCCAGGTTACAGCAAGCCTATTGCCGCCATCATAAAGCACGGCTTCCCAGCAAACAGTGAACATCAGTCAAGAGCAAAATAAAAAGTAGCACATTCCAAATGTAGTTGTCATAATCCACACACTATCCAAGTATTCAAGCAAGATACTACAATATGGCGGTGGGACTATTTCTTTGTTCTTCTCCTCATAGCAATGAATGACCTAAACAATGAGCTCCTAGAGTCCAGGTGGACCCCTTACTCTCTTCAAAGGAGACGCAACGGGAATTCCATTTCAAACCCAGGACACTGAGAACCCATCTTTAAAGATGTTCTTAAGATTGTTGGCCTATTTTGCTGACCTCAGTACCATTTTGACCAGGTGGCACATTGGTATTTGTGATGTATTAATTATTGTGTTCAACCATCTGAACGAAAAATGAATAGGATGTACTGTACACAGAGGTGAAAATTGACTATTAAATAAATAAAAACTGAGTTTTAAGCCATGCTGTCCAACTTATATTTTCAAAGTAAGTTTGACAACAACAATGATCATAGTAATTGTCATCATTCAACAAAATGAAAAGCAATCAAAAAACTTTTTCACACATCATATCCAAATACTAAAATACTTATTGCTGGTGAATTGAATTTGATCCCTTAACCCGAACTATTCTGAAAGTAACTGAAAGATGTTTAAATGGAAGTAGCTGTGGGGAACACCTCAGAACTCAAAGTAAAATTTTAAATATTGTTATAAAATATCATAATTTCGTTCAATACATCATGCATTTCACTGCTATATTAGCTGACCTGGAAAACAAAAGAACTGTTACTGAAATGAAATGCACAAACTGGTTTATTTTTATAATATAGAACATTAAAACAACCTAACATCTCAGTTAAAAGTTGATAAAATGTAAATTATCAAGGCTGTGAAGGTAATCATCCCCAATCCCCAACCACCATATACTTCAATGGCATACTTACTTTGAATTCATTTCTAACAATCAAACATGTAAGTGGTACCTTGGTTTACAGATGCTTTTCAGGGTGTTTTTTTTTTTTTTAATGTTTTTAGTCCTACATTAAAAAAGGGTCTACAGGGTCTCACTACACAGATTGGACTCGCAGTGATCCTCCTGTTTTCAGCCTCCCAAGGGTTGGGATTACAGGCACGTGCCACCACGCCCAGTCTCAATGTCTTAGCGTGCCCTGGGGCAAGGCCAACATGGCATGTGGTTCCAGGGATCAAACCTCTGTCCCTGCATCTGCCTAAGCAGGCACTTTAATCTGCTGAGCTATCTGGTCCCTCTCAGATGCTGTTGTTTGCAAATAATATGGTTTACAGACACATATGTTTGGCAAGACTTTTGATGCCAGCAAATTCTGCAATAGCTGAGAAAGAGGACATCGGCCATCTTTTCCACACAGATACAAATGTGTCCACTTTTTCCACAACTTCAGAGTAAATTAAATTCATGAGCAGAGGAACCACGGTCCCAGTTATAGTAGGGTTTGTAGACTGAATATGCCTATAGCTTCATTACAGCAGTGCGCTGTGATAGCGTAATGACCTGTAAGTGTCTAAAGAGGAACGTGTGACCACAGTTGAGTAAACAGTTCTTAGCATTCACTCAGGAAGTGTACATTGAGTCCCTCCTATAAATAAATAAGCCATGGTGAGATGTCAACAAATCAACACAAAGGAGGAAACTTGTCCTCCACAAGAATTACAGTTAGCCCTGGAGTGGAATTAGTCTAAGAAGCTTGTACGGTTAATCTGGAAGCCCAGCAGCTGCAATTTAGGCCATCGATACTTGAGAGGATGGGAAGCTTGTAAAGTTTTAAACTTTTGATTTGGGGGTTGAGAACTGTAGGATTCTAAATAATAATGTGGCTTTCTATTTTCTTTTGAATTAGTAGAAGGTGGTCACAGATAAGCAAATGTGAAATGCAAGCTACACGCTGTCCTTTGCCATGACTTGCCAGCAGCCAGGTGGATGCAGTTGTTGATGTGACAGGCCTCACGCAAGACTCTGGGACCTCAGAGCTTTTCTCTTGATATGTGTGTCCCGCTCCTAATCATCTAACGTAACCTTTCATCAATGACAACTTTTCTCTCTCATCTCCTACTCCAATTTATATTCAAGAATTTCCTATATCTAAAGTAATATGCCTGTAGACCATATATTTAAATGTCTTGATCATACCTCATTTGGGGTTCAAATGAGTTGAACTTATCTCTAAGCTAGTTGGGAATATTCTAGAAAGAAAATTAAACTTTAAGTAATTAAAAATTCCAAGTATTAAATGGATTTTTAATGGATCTTTTTTTGCCAATGATTTTATCTCTGTAAGTCTTTTGGTAGCAAGTAGTTATGGAGACTCTGGATCAGATTAAATTGCTTACCACGATTCATCACAGGCATCTTTTTCTGACTTGTGCCAAGGATGATCCCAGGAGCGAGGGCCACACCTTATCATCTATGCTAAGAGGCTGTTTCAGTGTGGAGGGACAGATAAATTATTAGAATGACTGTAGATCAATAGGAAAAAAAAAACAGCAAGGAAGATTTAGAAAGTGAACTTGTTCTTGAAACAAATTTCCTGAAAATAGCGCATTCTACACAGACCGCTGGGGTAATAGTGTGCACAGCCACATGTAAACAAAGTAGCTAAATGCAGACTTGTGGGCTCAGCAGCAAGGGGCGAGCAAAGCCAACAACGATGAGCGGTGGGCTGAGGAGGCGAGCGTGCTCATACGAGCCGAGAGGAAGATGGGCCCGTGACAGCCAAGGGGAATGGCAGGACCCGCCATGGGAGGGAAATGAAAGGCAAGTGTTCCACACTGACCGCCTTTGTCAAGCCGCGGGGGTGCTCAAAGGCAATGCTGGTTGCCGTGTTTGGGTCATAGAAAGCATAACTCAGTGACCACAAATGATGATGTTAGGTCTAAGGAAGAAGCTCCATAAGGGGATCTGTGCATTGAAGCACTATGTGGCATGCACTTCACTCAGCCTAAAAAGGGAGCTGCCACAACACCCACTCTTACTGCTGTCCTGGACTCAGGCCAGTTGAATGGGTTAGATGCTTGTGGAGCTCAGACACCTCCAGCTGAGTTTCTTAGCTTGTCTTCCAGCGATCTGAGCAGGAATATGGATACTGGGGAATAATCAAATAAGTAGTTGTGTTATGCAAGAAAAATTAATAATTCTGCAGCTGTAATGTCAGAAGATAGAAAGGACCAGGGGCACATCACATACCAGGTGGCTAGGGTTATGTAATCATTCATTGCTGTCCCTCCTGAGATTTGGACAGTGTCAGGAGATGGAAGTGTCTGCTGTCCTACACAAAGTGGCTTTTGCCCACTCAGGAATGATGAATTTAGTCTAGAAAGTGGACTTTTAGTCTTCTAAAAGGCGAAAAACAACACTAAATCTTATCAGCTTTTCTTGCAAAATACAGCTGTTTATCTGGTTCTTTGCCAGTGTTTTAGGAATGGGATTTACTGGAGAAGGTGGGAAGATTTTGAGACAACCTGAGGATAAACCCATTGAGGGAGGAACAGAGAAGGCCCGAGACACACTGCCCTGTTCACCCTGCTTCGACGCACAGCCCCTGCAAGGACAGGAAGGACTGTGCAATCTGTCACCTGAGTCTCCAGTTTTTAAGATTTTACCAGTTGTATGTCATTCTCTTTTGATAGAGTGTAATCTTTTATGGGGAAAAATACTTACAGAAAAAAAACTTTAAATTTAACATAAAACCTAATTCTTCAGCTCCTATTGAAGCTCGGAGACTGGATCCTTATTAGAGTGCGTTTCCACAAAGAGATAAACATTTTAAAAAATAAGCATGAATGGAATCCAGGACAAAATGCATCCATTTGTGCAGGAAAATAGCTTTTACTGAAGAAAATGGCACAAATTCATCATATGGAGAAAAATGTCATTTCAAAGCCTATTTCCAAGATCAAAATGTAGAACTTTTAATATGACATATTAGCTTTTTAGCTGCTCTAAATCTTTTTAAAGCCAAAGGATTCTTTTGGTCTTTTTTAAAGCATCACCAATTAATTTTCCTCATTAATGGAGGCGTTGTCAAAACTCACTTAAAATTATCTATGTAGGAACAAGAGGAGCTTGGAAATTATTGCATACCTTGGACATTATCTTAAGCCACAGTTTTAGCAAAGTGTGTTAATTCATTTTTGCATATAAGTAAAAACTCAATGTAAATTACACACTACATGAAATAAATGTTTGGCAGTAGCCCCTGCTCTGGTCTCACTCAGGCTAAATGCGACTCAACATGCCGGGACACACAGCTAATGAAAGGGCATCTGTCACAGGGGACCAAAGGTCTAAATCAACAATTAGCATAGCGAACAAGGTCTGCATTGTGCAGAATCGTGTTGCCCTGTAACGCACAATGGGATGAACACTCCCTTATGGCCTCTGTTAAGCACTAGACATGTGGCCTTAGAAAAAGAAATCCCCTCTCGTGCCACTCGTCCCCAGCGGTGCTTTGTTAGTTCACAGCAAGGGTTTGACTTCGCCCCTGGTCTCTCTGAGAGGAAGTCCAGCTCAATTCAATTTGCATCTCTCTGCCTTTTAGTAATGAAACCGCATCCATCTGAGCAGGCCCCGGGTAATACAGAGCAGATGGGCAGAGTTTTGCCTAATTAGATTCTCGCAACCTGTTTGGGNAGAGAGAGAGTGTGTGTGTGTGTGTGTGTGTGTGTGTGTGTGAGCTTATTTCACACTTACTGCAGTAACACAGAGCTTAGTAGGGACACAATAGAAATGAATATAGGTAGATAGCCTAGATAAATAACATAGGTCAATAATTTTAATTCAATTACTATGCATTGTGACCAGTTTCATGAGTTGAAATAGAATTTTTGATTTCAAATATAATAAAAACTTCATCTGTAAAATGATTTATCCTATTTCTTCCCACCCTCTCTCCCTTCTTCCCTTCTTTCCTTCCTTTCTTCTTTCTTTCTCTGCATTTCTTTTATTTTATGACTAAAATTATTAATAAGAGATTAGTCTGATATTCTTATAGTTAATTTTTAAGTGTCAATCACTCTATTAAAATATGTAACATTAAAAATCCAATATATCTTTTTGCATATAAAGACAGATAGATAGACAGACAGACAGACAGACAGACAGACAGATAGATAGATAGACAGATAGATAGATAGATAGATAGTTGGATGGATGGATGGATGGATGGATGGACGGACGGACGGACAGACAGACTCACACACTGATATTTAAACTCCTGAAGTGGCTCCCCTCATCATCTCATACATGATGGTTTCTGCTGCACATTTTGGCACAATTCTCTGTAGGTAGAAAATAGCCAAAGGCCACGCATTCAGATTGGGCAGGGTCAGTGATTTGTTTCACTAACAGGACTTTCAAACTCCCATGCTTGATTCTGTCTCTCTCACACCAAGTTTCTTTATTTTTCCTAAACTCTTTCTAAACAAACAGACACACAAAGGCACAGGAACTAGACTGATAGGCAAAGGAAATGGGGACATACAAGAGACAGAGATTTTTTTTAATGTCAAAGGTGATAGTCTTACTCTCCTCCAGCCGTCTCCCCAGAAGTCACGGCTCCCCAGGGAGCCGCTGGCTGAGGGCAAGCGCACTACGCTGGAAATTTAAACCCAGCTCCGGAGAGTAAAGACTGTACCTCGTGCTGCCTCACAAAAGCCAACAACTACAGCAACTCCATGCTCACGAGAGAAAGGTGTTTTCAAGAGATGCTTCTGCATGAAATCTCACCACACAATAGCGTAGCATTGAGGTCCTCCTGAGAAAGCAACACATCACATTCAGAAATGCATGGTGGAAAAGCCAAATGTTTAATCTGGGTTCCAACTCCCAGATCTCAAGAGAACTGCCTCCTGAATAGCTCGGCTCTGTCATGCAAACACCAACCTTATAGTTGCTTCCTTTCTGAATATTGTTAGACCCACTGAGCAGACACCATTGCCTACATCCTGAACTTCAGATATGGAGCTTGCATTCTTGCTCTGTGGGCGACTTCAGCATTAACAGTAAGTCCCTAACTCAGTGGTAGGAGTAGCACAAGTAAAATTCATAGTATAGAGATGCTCGGTGCTAGAAATCCAGTCACTCCACATCTAAGTCCAAAGAAGAAAGGCTCTAAAGCAATCAGAGTGCATTTCTAACACTGCTAAAACAAAACCACTCATCTTCCTACCACAGATGCAAGAAAAATTCCAGGCTAGCCACTTTCTCCCCCAACTTGAAGAGGGAGAGTAGCTATGCCCTGGGATTAGCTGTTCCCCTGAGAAGTAAAGAAGTCTCATGTTGCCCACACATTTTAAGAGCTACCAACAGAAATTTATTTACCACCCTTCTTCCCCCAGGAACTGCTTCTGCTTGTCTTCTGCACTGCAGCAAATGATTTTCCCATTGTATGCCCCATGACCCAAAAACCTTGTAGTCTTTCCTGGTCTTCTCTCTCTCTCTCTCTCTCTCTCTCTCTCTCTCTCTCTGTGTCTGTCTGTCTGTCTCTCTCTGTCTATCTGTCTGTCTCTCTGTCTGATTATTTCTCTCTCTCATTCTCCCTCTATTCCACTACCTATTTCTATCAATTCAATCTTCCAGGCAGCGCCTGTATCTGCTTCCTTTTTACCCTCAGTAATCCCGGCATAGATTCTCAGCACCTCTCTTCTGGAAGACGGCAAAATCCTAGACAGCCACCGCTCTCTTTCTATTCCGATCCATTCCCAAAAGCAATCTTTGCAGCATGTAGATAGCATGCTGGCATCCAAAACATATCCATTCCCCCTTGCCTACGCAGCACAAGGCGAAGTCCACTTTACCTCCATTGCTCGCTGACGTCCTCGCTCTCAGTCGGTCCTCAGGACTGGCAGCTCTGGATCCAGCTCTATCGAGCCGCTCACTGTGACGCGAAACACTGTATGCTCTTAGCATCCCATGTTGGCAAACATTGCCGGCTTTCTGACATTTGAAATCGTTTTTTGGGTTTTCTGGCCTTGAGAGCACTCATTAATTTTTAACTTACATTTCCAATACGTGCCTTCCCATGACACTCTGTAGCTTATTCTCGGACAGTTTTGTTGCTAAAGATTGGTGCTGACATTTTGTGTTGCATCAAATAATCCCTCAGAGATTCTGAGAACCTGAAAAGTGCGGGCTACACTATTTTCCTCACTGCTCTCTGTGTGGCTGGCTAACTGCACAAAATACAACAGAAAACCTGCGAGTACGTCACGAAGGCCTGACTTGGGATCCCCATCCTAGCCACCCCCTTTGTCTGTTCACATCCTACCACTTTATGAGGCCACCAGGTAGAAAACTATGAAGCGCTCTTGCAAGAAAATATTTTCTGTTTACTCCTGTGATGGTCGGAGGCGACCGCCAACTTGACTAGCTCGATGCCTGGCAGCTGAGGCGATCCCGATTCTGGGCGCGACTGAGGCCAGAGATTGTTCGCTCAGGATTGAGCAGACTGATTGGGGAGATCTGCTCTGCCGAAGCCGGGAGCTTCGGAGGAGCCCGCGGCCTCGAGAGGGTGGAGTGGCAGGAGCAAGGAGGTGGGGTGCTTCCCCCTTGAGCGCAGGTGTCTCCCGTTGTCACTGTGACAAGCACATGTCAGGTTACAGTGCCGTCGGCCTCTGCATGCTGACACGTACCTGGGCTCTCCTGAGAGCCCGAGCTTAGGGCTGCAGCACCTGCTCATCTTGTTCTGAGGTTTCCAGCTTTAGGCCCCAAGAAGCTGCTGAATTCTGTGGGTCTCTGTCACGTGGACAGCTTCCGTGGACGTTTCTGTGTCTGACAGCCTATAAAAGTCATAGACGTTACATGTAATTATATGTATGCCTGTATATTTACAATCCACTGGTACTAAGAGTGGGCTGTTACTGATCTTGTGCGTGCTGAAGCAAGATCGTAATTTTTTTTGTTTCTTGATTTTCTTGTTTGTTTGTTTGTTTGTTTATTAAATTTAAATTTCCCTGTGTTGCTTTCATGCTAAATTATTTGCAGTGCTTCTCTTTGCATGTTATAGAATGATTTACTAAAAATATTTTGTTTATTCCTGTTTGCTATTTCCTGTGATTCCGTCTCTTTTCTTCTCCTTCCCTCCTTTTCTTTTTCTTTCTCCTTCTCCTGTGGCTGCTGCTCTTCTCCCCGACCCCTCCTCCTCATCCTCCTCTCCCGCCTCCTCCTCCTCCTTCTTCTTTGGTGGTACTGGAGATTGAACCCAAGGCACTCACATGGATTCCCACATCCATAGCCATTTTTTTTTTACTTTGTAAAAGAGTCTATACTGTTGCCAAGTTGCACAGTCTGGGCTCCAACTTGCAACCTTCCATCTTCAACATCCCGGCGAGCTGGGATCATTACTGCGGTACCCCCACCACCTCCAGCGTGTCAGCCTCTTCTTCAGTCTTTTTCCTGGGTAGTATTTCTTACTCTCCCTGCCCTTCTTTCTCATTTTCTCTGAATCCTAAGATTAAAAAATTATAAATAAGTTTATAATTAATTTCACAATGTCCTATTCATTTTACTATAAATAAAAATACGCTCACCATGAATTAAATTCTGATATTTTCAGTACACAGACATAGATTTCAAGATGACTTGCTGTGTGAGATTGAGCTCAGGCCTCTGGAGGAAAGGAAAACGGGATGCGCTTCTGTCAGCTGTGGTTGGGTATCTGTCATGTGGACAGCTTTTTTGAACTCTACTGTGTCTGACAGCTTATAAAATCATATATATTACATGCAAATATATGTGTAATCTCTCTAAATTCTACCAAAAATGAAGTTACTGCACTTTCTTCTGTTGTGGTGGGAAGTTGCCTAACACATGGTTTGCAATGCTCTTAACCGTATACGTGTTCTATTATTTCCACACTTACTATAGTTTCTCTTTCCTTTACTAACTTAACACATTTCCTAAGTGTCATTAAAATACAATGTTCATTGATGGATCAGTTGTGTCATTTTTCTGCAAAGCCTAAAAACACTGTTATAAGTTTTCACAAAACATTAAGAATAATAGTTGATCTCTACTAACATGTCTAAAAAATATACAATTCCTCTGCTTGCATATTTAAGTGGATACTGGTCTCCTTTTGTTTGTTACGTGTGATAGAGATAANAAAATATTACCTTCTGGTCCAGAAGGGAACTCCTGACTCAGGTGAAAGCTCCCTGATTCATCCCCAGCCCCACACATCGACTCCATGACCCTCCCTTTCAGCAAGTCAACCAGAAGACACGATTTATCTTTTAGGGCAAGAGTGGTACACTATAGGAGGCAGGTTGTTTTGTTGTTGTTGTTGTGTTTGGTTTTTTTCTTTTTTTTACTTCCTTCCTCTCTACTTTGAAAAGAGTACTATTACTAAATTGAATCCTGGATATCAAAGATAAATCTCAAAGCCTACTTTTTGAGGCTTTCCCAATACTTTAGTTTTGCAAATGCTATATATGCTATATATTGCATACACCTATGCAATATATAGGTGTATATGTGTGTAGATACACGTAACACATGTGCATGTATGTATTATCATGTAATATTACATACAAAAGCATAATCCTCAAGGCTCCTATGTCCTTATTCCAAGCATATACGGTTCCTTGTTACTAGCTTTCCCAACCCCGTTCATAATAGCAACTCACTTGACCTAGACTATACTCTCATTTCCTTTCATTTAGAATGATGCATCCTTTATATGCCATCAAACTTCCCACCACAAGAGAAGAAAGTACAGTGACTTTAGCCATGACAGAGTATAGAGAGTTCACACGTCATCCAACAATAATCGACAGGAGCCCATCCCTTTGCTCCAGCAGCCTGAGCTCCATCCCACACAACAGGTGGTCCTGGTATCGACGGCTGTGTTCTACAATTAATCTTTTGTGTATTCACAAAGTTGGGCGATCATCACTGCTCTATAATTTCAGAGTATTTTTATCAGCATAAGAAGAAATGCTGTGCTTGTTGGCAGCCACGCCCCAACTTATCTGCCTTTCAGTGTCCAGTAAACTCAAGGCTACCTTTAGTCTCGGCAGAGTTACCTGTAGTGAATGATCTCATGTAACAGATAGCCTCTATGCTGGGTGTTCCTTTAGTGTAGAGATTTTAACTTTGGTCCACAGTGTAAAATGTGGAGGAATGTACTTCCTTTTATTTATTCATTCATCACTTGTTGGATATTTGGGTCCCACACCCCCCCCCCCGCAACTTTAGGGTATTATGAATAGTGCTAATAGAAAGAAATATGCATGAAATTTTGAAAGGGAAAATTTTCAAGTCTCTTGGGTATTTATTAAGGAGTGGAAAACTGGGGTATGTGCTAAATTTATTTTTCATCTTAAAAAATTGACCAAATGTTTTCTAAACTGGTGAAACCATTTTCTATTCCATCAGAAATTCCTCACCAACACTTCTTTATTGTCTACACTTGTGTTGTAGCCAGCCTAGTGGATCTAGAGTGATCTATCACTGTAATTTTGATTCACGTTTCCCTAGTGACTAAGGTGCTGAGGACTGTCCCATGTGTTCGTTGGGCATTTGCATAGCTTTTAGAAACACTAGCCAGCCTGTGTTTCTTTGCACATATTCTCTTCTATCTGGATTGACTTTCCACTTTCTGGATCATGTTCTCTGAAGCATAAATTCTCTTGGATCTAATACATTATGATTGTGTTCATCCTTCAAGCTTATTTTTAAATAACATAAATTTCTTTATGATTTTCTTAATTCTCTCAAAGTAATGTTAAATGCTTTACTAGGTCATAACTGTGGCATTTTTTTAAACCAGGGCATAACACCTAATTGCTACTTTGTGTGTAAAGTCTTATTTTATGGAAATGTTTATTCTCTGTGGATTATCAAGAGCACTGTCTACAAGTTATGAAGATACCATTCTCAATGACATTTTTGCTTATAGAAGTACAAAAATGTATTTTGTTGGTACATTAGAGAAGCAGGAGCTTGTAGGGCTTGGAGAGTAGCTGCGTGGAACGCCATTAGGTACACAGAGCAGGGAAACATGTGGCAGTATTGTCTCCATATTAGTGACCTTCTATGAAATCTGCTCTTCTAGGCCTGTAAAGATGAGATAATCCCATTTGCAAATCCCTAAACAAAGCCCCCACGAGGCTCTGCCTTACCTGACATTTATTCTTTCAGTTCATTTCTCTACAAGAAAAATGGCATTCTAGTGATTAGTACACAGAGCAGATTGCTGCTGGCTTTTTTCTAATGATATGCTCTTACAACTACATTTTGTTTTACTCTTCACAACTAAGAATTTTCCTTCTTCAAATATATGTTTCTAGAATCAAAGTTCCTGATTGCCCACTTCTCAGGGCAGGATTAACTTTGGTCTTCTTTCCCTTATGACTAGGTTTTACTGTACTAATGAAAAACAGGGCCTCTTTATTTATAATGGCCTTGGGGTCAATTATCAATTTATCATCATGTCCTGCAGATTTAAAATAAAATATGCTGTGCAGTATGACCATTGTACAAAATTGACATTAAGTAGATTCTCTGAGTTTGGACTTAATAAAAAAAAATACAAGAGTACTGCTTAAAAGGTTTCTTTATCTATAAATTCTATTAGGTAGCTTTTAATACAAGACAGTAGGAAACTGAAAAACTAAATTAGAGAGGTTTCTTTCACTGCTGCTTTTTGTCCCGTACACGAGAACAATCCTAGGAGGACAGGCTCCTAATTGTCAAAGCCAGTATTTCATAGCACAATGATGGCTCAAAGCTGCCTAAATTTTTACTTATGTCAATTATTACAGCTCTTAAAATATTTGTAATCCTGTCAGCTTATTGGGAAAAGACAGACAGACATGACAGTAGGCACACGGATTGCTCACAGAGTGGGAGGAGCAACAGCTTCTTGTGTCAAAAAGCAGCGTTGGCCATGCCCATTGGCCGGTTAGTTAATCCGGATCACTCTATCACTGTCTATCCTCCTGGAAGACTGTGAGATTACACAAAGTTTTGGATTTTAACACCTATTTCAAATAGCACTGATTCCCCCCAAAGGATACTGCTTTGGTTAGATAAATATAAGCACTAGCTCCATGCTTTTATTACACAGTTTAAATGCACCAAGTTGACGACAAGATAAGATAGAGAGACAGAATTTAAGATTAACTAATTTAAGACAGAAATCTAAGGTTAATTGCACATGTGAGAGCCCGAGCTTGGCTGTGTGCGGACATTCTGGTAGAGACTTTGCCAGCTGTGTCCTGCCCGTGAAGACAGGCAAGCTCGGGCAGCACCTGGTGACTCCCAGCTATCCTGCCCCTTCAAGGGCTGAACGACCACGGAAGATAAAGGAAAGAGAGGAAGAGATATGAAGTATATCATGAGCATTTATTGTGACTTTGCTACTAGTTCAGAAAGACTTTGATACTAGTTCAGAAATTTTTGGCTTACAAGCAATTAAAAAAAAAAAAAGGCTGGCGAGCTAGCTCAGTGGACTAAGTGCCTGCTTAGGCAAGTGCAGGGAATAGTTCATCCCAGGCACCACATGCCGTGCTGGCCCCACCCCCAGGGCACACTGAGCCGGTTACTGAGACCCGGTATGGTGGCGTACGCCAGTAATCCCAGTGCTGGGGAGGCTGCAAACAGGAGAATCACTGCGAGTCTGAGCTGCATAGTGAGACCCTGTGACAAATACATTAAAATAACAACAATGAAAAAAACACAGATTCTACATTTAAAAAAAAATTTTTTTAATTGTTATTGCTTTACATGGCTGCAGGGGTTGACACTTATTTTCCAATAACCAGGTTCTTATTTGTAATTTTTTTTTCTCTGAATGCCTTCAGGGCAGGTTTGGCTGGCTTGAGTTGTGGGGATCAAACCNCAGCAACCTGAGCCTGACTGCTTTGTTGAAGCAGCCACTTAAAGAACTGAGCTAAGGGACAGGCCCCCTGTAATTTTTCATATTAATTAAATGATATTATTTAAAGGAAAAGCAAATAATATATGTTACACATAATATATGTAATCTTGTCATAGCAATTAGAAATGAGATAGTAAGTTTCTGTAGTATTAGCCTATTAAATTGAAAGCACTAAAATAAATTAATATCACCAGTTTTATATAATTTTTAAAATTCATTTTTAACATATATTGCAGTTAAAGACAAAAATTCTTCAAAGAACCTTTTCTGGAAATGCAATATCATAAAAAAGAAATGCAATATCATAATGAGCATCTTAGATTATTAGTGTGTAATTGCCTAGAAAATTACTTTAAAGTAAATTACATCGTGTGTAAATTCATAACGGACATAGGGGTAGCGTCGCGGGAAGTGGCCGTGGAAGTGCACAGCTATTCTTTCCTGATGCCTTTCACCATTTCCTTTTAACGTGAATCTTAATCTCATGTGAGCTGCCTGAGAGGAAAAGCTCTGAATATTCATGGGCCAACCGGACGTTGCTTTCCTGCTAGGAAAGGCGCCAGGCATCCCCACGTGCAGGCCGAGTCCAGACTCTGGCGTCGGGCTTCGAAGGACGCCAACAGGTTGCCCAGCCCAGGGAAGCTTTCCGTGCGCCTCCTGTGGATTCCGCCCAGGGCCGCCCCGCCCCTGTCGGTGCTTTGATGAATGGACCTCAGGCAGGCCAGGGACCCGCTCAGTACAGTGCTCTAAGCGGTGATAAATGACCACCTTTGTGTGAAATGGGTTAGGTGGGAGGGCCAACCTTTGACAAGGCAGAAAATGAAATGATTACTATTGGATTCTATTGACTTGTCCGCGTAGAACAGTTGTGATTCTTCCTAGAGGTTAATTGCACTTGAACTCAAGAAATTAAGAGGTCAGTTGGGGTCACGGAGACAGCAGGCCCACTTTTAACTTGCAGCTAATAACATTTGGCAGAAGGAGGATAGATCTGGAAATTTTAGCAGGGGCGCAGTTCAATTTCTTGGAGAGTAACGATTTACACAAATCAGTATTTTTTGAAAAAAAAATTGTGTCATATACAAATACAATTTTTTTTTTTAAATTCTCACCGGACACTCTTACATAGCTAAGACTTTTCTTGAAATTGTGTGAATTAGAATATGTCTTATCTTCATTAGCTTAGAAGAGTAGTGTGGAAGACTGTATCAGTAAATTAAGAAGTTTACACTTAAAAAAATTCAAAACTACTTGAAAATAACATCTAATATATACGTTTACATGTTTGTTTTTATCCCCGAATGAATACTACCTGTTTCTTATCATAATAAATGTAAAAAAGAAAACCACTGTGACGTATTTCAGAATTATGCAGTAGTCCCTACCCTACTGCTGTGGGATTTCTGATTCCACAAGCATGTTCGCCAAGCTTCGCGCATTCTCGTTGGGGCGTTTTGGGATTCCCTGGAGACAGGGCCGCTCTCCAGCAAGACCTGCACATGCGCACGCACAAGACTTCCTTCATCCTCACCCTGCTCCTCGTGGTTACTGCAGAGTCTCCGTTGTGACGCTGACCCCCGCAGTGTCCCTGAGCACCTGCTCTGCTACAGCCCCCTAGAGCAGCGCTGCGGGGTGGGCTTCCAGGGGCGCGGCCCAGACAGCAGGGTCATGGGACAGACTACCAGGCAAGAGAGCCATTCAGGGCGCAGCCGGCCGGTGCCGTCCAGATGGTGGGAGTGGCACACCCCCTAATCAGGGCTGCTGCTGCAGCAGATGCACAAGGGGGACGGCATAAGGCGGGGGGCGGGGGGCACAGGCAGGAAACCTTTAAAAATGTCGCTAGGTCTCCAGCTTTTGAAGATTAGTTTACCTTCTGAGCTACATGTAGCTTGTACCCGAGACATTTGGGCACAGTGGAGAAATGCTTTTGCTTCTTCGTACTAGGCATAAAACCAAAAGATTAACATAATTTAGACAATCACTTACGATTCATTTCTTAGGCAAAATAATTTATTTTCTCTCCTGTTTTCTGGTTGCCATGTAAGCAAAGTACCACAAAAGACTCTAGAGAATTACCGTATGAATGAAGATGGTACAGGAAGCAGGCTTTAGAGCTACCTTGATACTAAACCTAATTAAGAGTTGGCACACTAGGATTGGAGGTCCCTCTCAACCCAGATGTTCCCCTCCTGGGTGTGTTTCCAGAAGAACTGAGAACGGTGTGCCACAGCAGTCTATGTGTGCCCATGTTTGTAGCAGCACGATTAGTCAGAGCTAAGTCTTGGCAATGCAGATACCCATCAACTGAGGAATGGGTAAGCATGCTGCGGAGCTTTTATGCCATGCTGCGGAGTACTACTTAGCTAGAAAGAAAGATACACTCAAGGCTTTTATAGGTAAAAGGATGTGAGGAGAGATCATACTGAAGAGAAATAAAGCAGACCCACATGTGCAAACACTGCATTGTCTCCATAATGTAGCAAACTGAAAGGATAATTAAAAAAAATCATTGACTTACTGAATTAAGAACTTCTAATAAAACAATCATAGGAAACGTGTCGGTTTTTAATTTATTCACTAGCGAAGAACATGCTCTAGATGAGGAATCGGGAGGTGTGTGTCCCAGAGCCACCTTTGCCACTTACTAACACTGATCCTGAATAACCCTGTGAGCTGTGAGGCTCCTGTTTGCTGTCTTCAAGATGGTGGTGCTGGATTAGCTGATTACTAAAAGATATTTTAGATTTGAAAATTTGAACAGCTTCAGCAGTGGAGCCCAACGTTGGCTGCAATCAGGAGCCGCATCTGGGGCTGAACTTGGGGCTGGAATTGGCATGAAAGTCCCCCCAGGTGATTCAAGTAAGGGGCCGCCTTGTAGCCCAAGCCGTATGAAGTCCCGGGTCCAGGCACACTGCCTAGCTCTCCAGCACAGCTTGGGTCCGTGAGGCGCTTAGGACAGCCACTGCGCTGGTCATCTATCATGCAAATCTTCGCAGCCTGCTATGAGCTTGGTGTTGTGAGCCCCTCTTCATCCCATTTTAGGAATAAACAAACTGAGGTGAATATGTGTGATGCGGGTCAACTCCGTCAAGTGGAAAATCTAGCAACATTTGCCACTTGCTCCTAACTTCCGCACTTTACAACTTCACAACCCACAAGACGTCTCTGCTGGCTTTTCTCCTTCTCCGTCAGCTGGAGATGCAGTGTCTGTGGCTATCCTGCTGCTGGGAATCACAGAGGCCATGGTCATCACTTCTACTTTTGGACCCCAGCACCTCAGGCTTTTCTCCTAGTATAAGTGGCCAGTACAACAGAGACAAATACTATTTAAACATAACTACTTCATATAAAGGAAAAGAGAGCTAAAAGGGACAGCTCCTCTTTCTCCAATGCTTCTGTGTGCTTAGTTTTCCACCATGATAGGAGATAGCTGAGATAATAAATTTATTGTCAGAAAAGGGTCCTTTGGGCCTGAGTTTTGGAGATTCAGTCCAAGGTCTACTCTCGCTTCTTCCTTTTTTTTTTTTTTTTTTTTCATTTTAATACAGGGTCTACATGGTGTCACTACGTAGATCAGACTCATATTGATCCTCCTATTTTCAGCCTCCCTAGAGCTGGGATTACAGGTGCACACCACCACGGCCAGTCTCAATCGCGGGCTCAGCATGCCCCGGGGGCCTGGCCAGCACGGCACAACAGGGATGAACCGTGGCCGCTGCGTCTGCCTAAGCTATCAGGCCAGCCCAGGCACTTGCTTTTGTGCCTCTCGGAAGTTTACACACCATGATGGAAGCAAGAGGCGGGCAAATTCCTTCGCCTCATGGCTGCGAGGACAACGAAAAGAGAGCAAAGACGACCTGGTCTTTCACTCTGTCCTTCCAGGCCTGACACACGCCAGAACGCCTCCCTGGGAGCCTGCGTTTAAAGGATTCCTCCGCCTGCAACAGCCAAGCTGGGGAGCCAGCCCCAGCGCAGGAGCAGGGGGACACGCCCGGCCCAGGGCGCTGCGCCTCTCTCCCCTCGCTCTCCCAGTTTAAGCGTTTGGAATGCAAGCTCAGAGTCCTAAATGGGCCAGTCTGGGGGAAGAGCAGCCTTTGGCCGACGCAGGGTGGATCAGTGTGAGGCGTGCTGCAGGAAAGGAAAACCCAGGAAGCGAAAACCCAGGAAGCAGAGAAGTAGGGACCCAGAGCGCTGTGGCTTGAATCGGTCCCTCCGTCCTCGAGCGGAAGACCCGCCTTCACTGCGGCTCTTTCAGATGAGACCTTCCACAAAGTCATAAGGGTGGAACCTTAGTTCAATAGGACAAATAAGACAGAAAAAGTAAAAGGCAGAGATTTCTCTTCTGTTTGCTCATAAGGGGCGGAGAACGCTGTGAGCAGAGGGCGGGCTGCAAGCTGGGCGAGGCGCCCCAGGCTAACCGCTCAGCGCTTACCTTTGCCTTCTGCCCTCCAGAGAAATGTGGGAAACACTCGCTGCTGCTGCTTCTGCTGCGGGTGACCGCGCTCGGCACGCGCATCCCATCACGGCAGCCGGAGCTAACACTTGAACGGAAGGCTCGGCGGGGGCCAGGAGGACAGTGGGGCGGGCCGCCTGCGGTTCTGGGGAGCCACGTCTCCGACCCTTTATTTTCTTTGATACGAACCCTGGAAAGAGGAGCCTTGACAGCTGCCGGACATACAGACCCGGTGTCTTGTAGGCAGGTGGCGTTTGGAAGGCTTCCAAGGACATAGACTTCCAGAAAACATAAAATTTAAATTTTAAGACAAGGATAAGCGCTTGCCTGGCAAGTGCAAGAACCCGAGTTCAATCCCTAGTTCTGCCAAAATAAATAAATAAATAAATTTAAGACAGCATTATTTAGATGAGCAGACATCTATGCTGACACACATGTGAACCCTAAGAGGCACCTCGCTGGCCATCTCTAATTAAGATCTTTTCTTCCCCTCTGGTACCAGGAATCAAACTCACAACCTTGTGCGGAAAAGCAGGCGCTGCTCCACTGAGCTATATTCCCAGCTAATTAATATGTTCAAAGATGAAGAATCTTAGGACTGGAGAGGTAAAGAATGAACTGCCGTTCCGCGGTCTGTCGGTTGGCAAGAGCAGAAGCTTGTGGTCTCCTCATTCAATGCATTTTTATTTATTATAATATTGTTTTTACTTTTCTTTGGGTTGTATATAATTTTTCAACCCTTAGCTCTGACTGACCAGTACCAAGTGGTACATTATTACTGATATATATATATATTGCTATTAAATATATATATATTGCTATTAAATATATATATATATATCAGTAATTATATATATTGTATATAATTACTGATTATATTATATATATATATATTTATTATATATATATATATATTGCTATTAAAATGCTGACTGAGGGATAAGAAAACAGAATGACACTGACTTAGTAGATAAATGGGCCTGAGTCAAGACTGTCCTCGCTGCACCGGACAGTTTCTTATCTTGGAAGAGAGTCCTGAGCGTCTGGGTACCTCTGTGTCCTCCTCCGTGCACTTAGATTGATCTCATTTTGGGGGGGGCCATCAAGAGGGAAAATGAGATAAAGCGAAGTGGGGTTCCAGAAGTGGCACTCACAGAGGCGCATACCGGTACTCGTCAATGACTTGGGTAGATACACTCAGGATTTATTTTTAATTTTCAGTACTGGCTATTGAAGCCAGCATCTTTGCATTAAACTTTATTTCCAGGTCTTTACAATTTTTTTTATTTTAAATTTGGAGACAGGGTTTTGGCATGCAGCCCATTTGGGTTTGAACTTAGGATCCTCCTGCCTCGGGTTCTCAGAATACTGAGATGGTAGACACGCAGCGTCATAGACAGCCTACGCCAAGTAAGAGAACAGATATTCTGAGTTCTTGTTTTCTTTAACTCCGGGCTTAGGTGGACTTAATTTTGGGATGCAAAAGAATTTTCTTTGTCTTTTCTTTTTTCTTTCTTTCTTTTTTTGTTTTGTTTTGTTTTGTTTTTGAATTCTCTTTTTCTGCACATCAACAATTAAGAGAAGACTGGGATTCTTTTTGCTATTAAAAAAAGATATTTGACAGATAAAGATGAAAGTAACACACACACACACACACACACACACACACACTTTTTCCTCAAGTGAGTTTCCAAGCAGCCCTCAAATCTGTTTAACTTGGGAAAATACTGACTTACAATTGATGTGATTTTCTGTCGGGGACCGTTTGAGCACTAAGTCCACCCCACTGCATCTGGCTCGTGTGGGTGGCAGTTTCTGAATGAGGAAGGACAGGGACTCTTCCATGCTCCAGTTTCCGACACAGGTAAGACCCCGCTGGATGTGCCGCAGACACTGCTGTGCGTTGAACAGGGGACAACTGAAAGACTTACGCTTTTGAATCATAAGTACAAAACCAACACTTACACTTTAATCCCATCGTGTCTTAAAGCTTGTTGGTACACACGGAACCTATAGCAATTTTGTCTCTACTGAATTAATGTAAAGACCAAAAAAAAAAAAAAAAAGTGAAAGGTAAACATTTCAATCACAGATTTTTCATCAGAAATTTGAACAAGAACATTTAAAGAATAATATAAGGACCAGCAATATAGCTCAGTGGACTAAACACTTGCTCAGGTAAGCACAGCGCCCTGGGTTCGATCCCTGACACCACACGCCCTGCCGGCCCTGCCCCTGGGGCGCGTTGAGCCAACAATGGAGTTCAGGCGAGATGGCACACGCCCGTAACTCCAGCACTAGGGCGGCCGAAATCAGAAGGATCACTACAAGTCCAAGCTGGGTAGTGAGATACTGCACCAAAAAAAAAAAAAAAAAAGAATGATACAAACAAGAAAAAAATGAATGGAAAAAGCAAAACTAGTAAAATGAATTATAACAAAGGTATTTTGCACCATATGTTAATTGACTTTAGGAACAATTTACCTCTGAAGACAAGCTTTTAGATGCTCACAAATTCCCTTCCTCAAGCCCTACTTAGCATGTGAGGAGCACTCAAATACTTTGGGCAAAGTTTTAAACTGAGAGTGGGTATTAAAGCGCTCCAAGTGTTTTATCTGAGCAGAAACGTTCACTTTTCCCATGCAAACATAAGATTATCAGGAATTCTAGAAGACAAAAGTTTGTAGCAACCTAACATAAACTGTCTGTATGCGCTGTTCTCTTTTCTCAGTATTAGAATACGACTACTTTACCCATACATAGTGAAAAGGAATACCATTAATATATTTTTCAATTGGATTGGAAATCAAAGCTGCTGCAAGAAAAATTAAAATGTGTTAGTTACTTCCTTAGCCTTATAAAATGTATATATTTTTCTTCTCCAGTCTCACTCTAGTTGTATTAGCTAAAGATTAATTAAGAACACATTAGAAAAGTAGTCCATAATCTTCTGTTTTGAGTACTTCAAAGAATAAAAATAGTCAAAGACCAATAAAATAAGAAATCATTTTGAGGCCAAGTATAGTACAAGAAATAACAAAGCCAGAGTTAGGGTGTAGGATAATAAAATATTTCTTGATTTCATCCAGTCCCTGTGGCTCCTGACAGCCTCCTCGTTATTTCAATGTGAATGACGTTTCTAGGAATTTGTCAACCGAAGTACCAGAAAAAAATAAATAAATAAAATAAAAACTAAAGAACTAAATGACAACATAAGTAACTAAATTTAGTATGGGTCACACAAAATAGGTAGACACTTAGAGGTAGAACTCAGTAGGCTACTGATTTAATTTTTATTTTGTTATTTTTCTCTTATTGCTGAGATAAAATATCTGACACTCAATGTCAAGGGGGAGAAGATATACTCAGCTCTTAGTGTATAGAGACCACAGCTGGTGCTGAGGCAGGGTTTTGAGGCAGAGGGCATCCGAGGGGAGAAACACTCCACGGCGCCCCCAAGGTAGCAAAGGCCAGCACAGGCAGCCTTCACAGCCGCGTTCTGCCCCTCTCATCCCTCCGGGCCACTCAGGGCAGGCAGCGCGCAGCCTTAATCCCAGAGCCCCTGAGCCTAGCACTGCGCCAAGAATCCAGCCAGCACCACACACTCTGGATCCAGCCGCCTCTGCGAAAGCCCCACCTAGGACCGCGTGAGACTTTGGGGGGCAGTAAATGCAAGTCAAAACAACCACCGAACTTGGGATTTTTCAAGATGCTTTTAAAAATATATCGTAGTACCTATTAATTTTACAAAATATTGGGTTTCAGCGTAATATTTTCATACACATATAGTTTGCTCACAGTCATCTGCAATAGTACCCTTATTTTCTGGAATATGGCATTTGTGTGTTTTTTTTTTTTTTTTTTTTNTACAGAGCAGGGTCTACAGGGTGTACGGGGTCCCACTAGGTACATCGGACTCATAATGATCCGCCTGTGCTCAGCCTCCCAAAAGCTGGAATTACAGGTGCATGCCAGGCATTTGATTTTATTCTCAGCAGTATTCAGGTGGTTTTACAGCAAACTTAAGAAGTACACTAAAAATTACATAAATAACGCTGGGCAGCCTAGTGCTCTCGGCTGGCTGTGCCGGGGGTACTTGGGAGGCATTTGCAAAGTGCACAATAGCAATGCTCTCTGTTTTTATAATTTTAAATTTCTTTTAAGCATGGCTTTTGTACATTTTTTTAAAAGGTGCTGAATTTGTCTGTTTTGCATGTAATAACTTGCGTTGTTTCTTTTACTGTAGTACAGATTCTATTGACAAAATGTTTGTTTATAAAGTTTCATAAATTTTTACAGTGAAGTGTTTACAGATTTTAATGAAGAAGTGCCTGTGTGCTTTGCACCGGCTCCTTTTTTGTGAGTCCTTAGAAGCCCGGGGCCACAGACCCACAGGCTCTGAACACCTGAGATGCTCCAGTGTAGATTTTGCTTGCTCCAAGCACGGGCAAAGCTGCTGAGCCACTTCACCCTGTCTCCAAGTGTACACGAGGACCATGTCTCCTACTTGCACACAGGGACACTTACAGATTTTTCAAACTTACAATTTTTTTTCTGCTATATATAACAGTTAAAAAATACATAGTGGGCTGGGGAGATGACTCAGTGTTCTAAGCATCTACCTGGCAGGGGCAAGGACTATGGTTCAGTTCCTGGTACTCTGTGCCTTGAGGGCCCTGGAAACTCGGGCATGCGGTACCTGCCACCAAAACCAGGTGTGACGGTGCACGCCTGTAATCCCAGTGCCGAGGAGGCTGAGACAGGAGGGTCACCAAGAGTCCGAGCTGCATAGCTAGACCCTGTACCAAATCAATCAATCAATCAATCAATCAGTCAGTCAATCAAACACCTAGTGGGTTTATGTGAGCACATACTCTTCCCAGTTTAAGAAACTTCACAGACATTTCAGCAGTTTAGGTCGCTTTGGGGTATTTGAGGAAAAACAAGTCTGCTGCATTTACTAGTGTGGATTAAGAACTGCGTTACACTCTTTGCCTCCTCTTCTATGACCTTGTTTTAATCCTCTCTAATAAGAGCCTCCCACCTAGGTTTTAAGAGGACTTTAACTAGCAAAGGTTCCCTATATCAGATACGTACTGCCTTCAGGCTACCTGGAACTGTGGAGCTGAAATAGCCCACGACTTCCAAACAAAGTTATGTCTTGTCATCCGCACTGTGTGCACATTTATCAAGATTCCTGAGGGCCAGGGAGGGCCAGATGGGAAGGGACAAGAACAACTGAGAAGTGTTACATGTTGGTACAAACTCATGATAAATGGCATCACTGGGCCCTGAAAGTATGCACCAATGGAAACAGCATTTTGTGGTTGGCCAAACAGCTCAGTGGATTAAAGCACCTGCAAGCAGGAGCAGGGGCCAGGGGTTCGATCCCGGGCCTGCCATGCTGGCCCCACCCTTGGGGCACACTGAGATGGCAATTGAGACTGGGATTGGTGGTGTGGGCCTGTAATCCCAGCTCTTGGGAGACTGTAAACAGGTAGATCACTACGTGTCTAATCTAGTACTGAGACCCTGAACACCCTGTAGACCCTTCCCTAAAATACAGAAAGAAAAAAAGAGAGAAAACAGCATTTTACTTGTTGTTTATTTTAAAAGCAATGAAAAAGTCATTGAAATTTAATATTATAGAAATTCCTAAAACACATCATCTATTCTTCACTGATAACCACTGTCGATATGACATATAAGGCTTTCTTGTCTCAGGAATGAAGCATTTGAAAATATAGCTGCAGGGAGACGAGAACACAGCTTTCCTCAACACTCCTTTGTCTCATCAAGCTTTAGCTTCCTCCCGCATCTCCACTGTGTTGAGTTCAGACACTCGCGTGCTTCTTCCACGTGTAAGGAAGGCAAAGCACTGAGGGCACTCCGCGCCAGAAGGCCACGCCCTTCAGAATGGCGTGCTGACACTCTTACCTGCGTCACCGGCATTGCCATATAAAAACCATGATGAGATTATTACACTGAATACGTCATGCTTTGACATGGCGTGAAATCTTCAACTGATTACAGTTTTTATTGGCCAATAAGATGTTTGCCAAAAAGAATTCCAAACACTTTAAATATTTATATTTTTGCATCACAAATGTTCATCTTAATATAACTTTGTATTTATTTGGTTTTCTCAGACAAGGTCTAGCTTTTTAGTGCAAACAGGCCTTTAACTCACTACATAGCACAGGCTTGCCTTAACCTGGGGCGATCCTCTTGCCTCAGCCTCCAGAGTACCTGGATTACAGCCATGTGCCACTAAACCCAGCTATCTTTTTTAAATGATAGAAAACTATGTATTCCGGAGGCTATGACACAACCATGAATAAGAATAAGATGATTTCATACAATAAATATATAACAGGATATGATCAATTACTTAGTTTCATGATACAGACTTTTTTTTTTTTGGTATTTTAGGGAAAGGTGCACAGGGTATTTAGCATCTCACTACTAGATCGGACTCATAGTCATCCTCCTGTTTACAGCCTTCCAAGAGCTGGGATTACTGGCAAGTGCCACCACGCCCAGTCTCAATCATCATCTCAGCCTACGCCGGGGGTGGGGCTGGCAGGGCAGGCCAGAGGATCGAACTCCGGCCCCTGCACATGCTTGCAGGCAATACAGACATTTTTAAAGTGCAAATTTAGTTTAAAACACAAGTAAAGTTTCAGTTGAGAATAAACTATTTTCCATATATTTAGGACATTAAAATATTGTGCATTAACTTTAGGGCTGTGGTCTTTATTCTAAAATCTCTATATCCTCGAATAGCTAAAGTTTCAAGCTTTGACAACAACATGGTTCAACATGATGCTACTTAAATATCGTCACTTTTCCTTGGTCCTACAGTAGCAGAGAACGAATTGTGAGTTTGCGCTTACCACGTTGGGTGTGGAATACACAGGACATGCACTCCACAGCTGTGGGGTCTCGCTCTTGCTGGCCAGGTTTATACAAAATGTAGCTGTGTTAGTTACTCTTCTCTCGTTGCTGGGACAAATACCCGACACTCAAAATGAAGGAAG